>JAWQFJ010011721.1:2500-32500 GCA_034096865.1 Theodoxus fluviatilis
AGTGAAGTGATAGTTTGAGTGAAGTGATAGTTTGAGTGAAGTAACAGTTTGAGTGAAGTAACAGTTTGAGTGAAGTAACAGTTTGAGTGAAGTAATAGTTTTAGTGAAGTAATAGTTTGAGTGAAGTAATAGTTTGAGTGAAGTAATAGTTTAAGTGAAGTAATAGTTTGAGTGAAGTGATAGTTTGAGTGAAGTGATAAAGCAGAAGGTGGTGTGGGGAGGGACAGTGGGGGTAGATATATATGCGGATATGAGGGTGTGAAGAGTTATAGGAAGTGGTAGATAAGACTACTTCAATGGTATAAACTCATGACACATTTACAGAACAGTCCAAACATTAATGCAATAGTAAATGTCCTTGCACAGTGTAACAAGCATAGAAGTTCTAGAACTACTTGATTGAAAAACTGCTACAAAAGATCAACTCAAATACACCTCATGAAAGTATCTTAACATAGTTCCAAATTAGCATGTATTTATGCTGCAGTGCATTCGATGAAATATCTATGTTAGACAAAATAAAGAGTACCTGTCAGAATTTAACAAGAAAGGATTGATTGAAAATGAAATTTTATATGAGCACAGGAGGTTTCAGGAAGTGGTATGAACACAGTAAAGTTAGAAGTATCCATGCACTACAGGAACGGTATAAACATGGCATATAAAATGAAAAGTTTATTCGTTAATCTGTTATTTCCTTGTTTGTTGCTTGTTCATTCAAGTGTCAGAACCCTTTCCTATCCTATATAACAAAAAAACAAAACTTGTACACAAAGCTACTTGCATGAAACTTCTCACAAAGTGCAAATACAGCAACTTCTATAGGTATAAATATTGTGGAGCATTCCACTGAACTCTGAAGACACAAATTTACTGCATTTGGCACATAAGAACATATGCTGAGTGTAATATTCTGGCAAGAAGGGGGTTAGAAGATAGGAGTGGTGGTGTTGTTGGAGCATAGGGGAGGTAGAGAAAGTGGGGCGGTGGCTAGGTTTCAATGAAGGCAAACAATTGGCATGACACAAGTTACTTTGACATCCTTGTCCTACCATGACAAGATCTGACAGCAGACAACACCAATCTCTCCTGATCTGATCAGACAAGATTGATTTTATTCCTCCAGAAGAACTGCATAAGTAAGACTTTGATACATGATACAGCCTGCTTACAACTGTGGCAGAAACTTCAGGTTTGCCCATAGTGTAGCATCATCTTGGCAGGTTCAGATTAAAATCAGTCACTTATAGATCAGCACAATTACTCACATTTGGGGGAAACAAAGGCCAAAGGTTGTATCATTCTCATTCTTAGAGATATCTGAACATGTATACAAAATGAAATGCAATTCTTTGAATATTCAGGGTTAATAATACACATCCATAATACGAGTACGTGTACCTTCTGACAACTGATTCAAAGCATACTAATTTTTACTACAAGAAGATTCACCAAAGCTGAAATGTATCTTCAGATACAAGTGCATCACAAAATGCATATAACTCCAAACAGACATGTATACAATAAAACATTAAAGTTGTTTACATACATTAGGTGTACAGATCTGGATTCCTCTTTTCCAAGAGAAAAGCGGATGTGTGTTTGCTTTGCAAACCTGCAACTTCCAAGTCCAATGTGCATCTGTGATACCCTAGTGGCACAAAGAGCTACTGGGGCCCCCCATGACAGAGCTACTGGGGCCCCCCATGACAGAGCTACTGGGGCCCCCCATGACAGAGCTACTGGGGCCCCCCATGACAGAGCTACTGGGGCCCCCCATGACAGAGCTACTGGGGCCCCCATGACAGAGGTACTGGAAGCTGACCCAATACTTCCACAATGAAGGGTTCCAGCTCAAAAGGAAGACATTGCAGTCACTTTTAAGGCCTCCTCACATGTGGCAAGTTTGTTGAAAGGACACAACATTTCCTTGTGTTCGGTCAAACAGCTAAATGAGAACTAGGAAAGAACAAGAAGGGCAAAGCCCATACGACTCACATGCTTGACCTTGACCTTTATATGACCTTTACCTTCAGGTGACCTTCAAGGTCAAGGTCAAGGTCAAACAACTAAACCTACCAATGACATCATACACTAAGAAATGCTTTACACTTTTTTCCTACCAAAATACATGTGACCTTGACCCAAGGTCAAGGTCATCCAAGGTCATGCAACACAAAGCTGTTAATTCAAGACATAGGAAGCACAATGGTGCTTATTGGCACTTTCTACCGTGAGATATGGTCACTTTTAGTGGTTCACTACCCCCTTTTGGTCACATTTCATAAGGGTCAAAGTGACCTTGACCTTGATGATATGTGAACAAATGTGTCTCATGATGAAAGTATAACATGTGCCCCACATAATTATTAAGTTTGAAACAGTTATCTTCCATAGTTCAGGGTCAAGGTCACTTCAAAATATGTATACAATCCAACTTTGAAGAGCTCCTGTGACCTTGACCTTGAAGCAAGGTCAACCACACTGGTATCAAAAGATAGGGCTTGCTTTGACCTATATACCACTTGTAGCTAAGGTCGCCATTCTCAATAACGTGGGAGAAAATTGGGAAAATGTGAAAAATGACTGTTTTTGAGACCACATTTATGGCTCCTGTGACCTTGACCTTGAAGCAAGGTCAAGTCACTGTGTATGTTTTTTGAGGCCTTGTCATCATACACCATCATGCCACATTTGGTGTTGATAGACTTAATAGTCTCCGAGAAAAATCCAGCGTTTAAGTTTTTTACGCCCGGACGGACGGACGCCCGGACGCCCGGACGGACGGACGGATGGACGACACGGCTCAGTACATAGACTCACTTTTGCTTCGCATGTGAGTCAAAAAGCATGGCTTCGAAATGATTAGCTGGGGAACTAAGGAATGGCCATATAGTACTCCTTGGGAATGGCATATTTTGTAATATGGAAGAAATGTGCAGTCTAGGCAGAACAGACAAGCCAGGCAACTCACCCATAGCTTGCTCTCATAGAGGAAGGCCTCACTGAGTCCCACAATATTGGAATGCTTGCATTCAGTGAGGATGTTGATCTCCACAATGAAGTCCTCAAGGTCCTCCTCACTCTTGATGTCCACCTGCTTGAGGGCAGCAAACTCCCCAGTGTCCTTGTGCTGGCACTGGAAAACAGGGCAACCAGGAACTGTCACAACTTTGCAGGGTATGAAACACATGGCAACCAGGAAGGATACGATGCCCAGATAAAGACTTTCTGCTGGTCTTCTATGCCACACAGCACAGCAACATCATTGACCAAAGAAAGCATCCTGATGCTTGCATTGAAATATAGCTCAGACAGGATTTGTAATCAAGCAAGATACATCTTTGTTCATCACAGCAAAGCACAAGGTAACCTTGGAGGATAACAATACTTACACTATAAATGGCAGGTTCAACAGCAGCAGCAACACAATAACAACAACAAACAACACAACAACTAGGATGGCCAGTGTTAAGGTAACCCAAGAGGCACACATCAAAGCAAATCATGACAATACATGTATTACAATAGGGCACTTCAGATTCCTGGGTTCAACAACTTTTGGAGGTAAGAAAAGTGTGACTGTATATATATGAGAAAACAAGGCTAAAGCCAAAAGTGGAAAAAGAACTTGTTCACAAAACAAAAAGACGAAGAAGGCCAACAGGGTCCATCTTGAATTGGTTTGACAGGAAGTGACCTCACTTGCACTGTCATCAGAATGTGTGATGTCATCAGCACCTCCTTCTTAGGCCTATTGTACATGACTCTGTTGCTTATATTGAAATATTTATTATTATTATTCTATTTTTTCAACTCTGACTTTTTTAAATTATCACTTCCAATAAAGTAATTTCATAAACAGTTGTTTTTCTGATTAAAAAATATGTGAACTAGCTATCAATTTCACCATTTCCATTTCAAACTTTTCACAACAACCTTGACCTTGATGATATATATAATCACATTTGACCTAGTAGAAAAGTATAACATGTGTACTACAATGTTATGAAGTTTGGAAGAGTTATCTTCCATAGTTCAGGGTCAAGGTCACTTCAAAATATATACACAATCCAACTTTAAAGAGCTCCTGTGACCTTGACCTTGAAGCAAGGTCAATGAAACTGGTATCAAAAGATAGGGCTTACTTTGCCCTATATACCATATATAGGTGAGGTATCCAATCTCAAAAACTTCAGAGAAAATTGGGAAAATGTGAAAAATGGCTGTTTTTTAGACATTATTTACAAGTCACTATGTATGTTTTTTGACGCCTTGTCATCATACACCATCATGCCAAATTGGGTGTTGATAGACTTAATAGTCTCCAAGAAAAATCCAACGTTAACGTTTTTTACGGACTACAGGACACCCGGACGGCCCGACACCCACCCGGACGGACGACACGGGTGAGTCAAAAATGACAAAATGAAATATTTCAACCACAAGATTATCTTTTCATTCATGGATATTCCAGAAAAAAGGCAAGTTAATGGAGGAAATCTTTGATTTTTAAAAAGACAATAATGTTAAGAAAATAATATGTCATTATGTGCCATGAAGACTTTTTTCCCTGTGTGCTTGAAAACTGTTTTGCCAACATTAACCTTCTTTCTCCATGCATGGTCACAAATGTCATGTTCTCCTGGTTAAGCTCACATGTGGTTACAAGTGGTTGAGGAGATATACAGAACCAAGAATGCTGTGCAAAGCACCTTTGGTACCACAGTCAGTCATTTCTGGGTGAACATAATGATAAAGCTACAGCCAATGTTAAGATTATGATTGCATTTTATACAGCACAAAGATCATTATGCTTGTTCTTATAATGATAAAACAGAAACTATCGTCATGTAATATAAAATGTTCTGGATTGCAAAAGAGGCGCTTCAGATGTTCCATTTACATTGATATGGTGCGGCATAGCACAAAATAGGTCACAGCTGAGGACTGCTTCTCAACTTCCAGGGTGACAGTTCACAGTGTGTAAGCCACTGCACTTGGCTAAGCAAATCTTGAATGATGGAGTGATGAGCCACCCCGGCGAAATGACATTCTAGAAATTTCCAAAATTCTAGAACATTCTAGAACATTCTAGAATGTTCTGGAATAAATTTGATGAAATTATTCTAGAATTCTTTAATTCCAGAATAATTCTAGAATATTCTAGAACATTACTTTTTCTTAGAATATTATTCTAGAACAAGACCATTCAAAGAATATTCTATAAAATGGTAAATAAAATGATATTAAAAAATAATAATAAATAAGAAAAAAACCACGACTAACACCAAAATCAAAGACTTTCGGGCACACGCCCTTCTTCAGTGAACGATGTAGAAACACAAAAATGATGTAATACGTGACGTAAAAAAACTTTAGAATATATGACGTTATAAGGCATTCTAGAGCTCTCTCTCTCTCTCTCTCTCTCTCTCTCTCTCTCTCTCTCTCTCTCTCTCTCTCTCTCTCTCTCTCTCTCTCTGTGTGTGTGTGTGTGTGTGTGTGTGTGTGTGTCTCTCTCTCTCTCTCTTTCTCTATCACTCTCATCCAATAAAAATTAAAATGTTCGAGTTCGAGTTCAAAAAAAAAGAAGAGAAGTGAACAACAAAGCATTTTAACACACACGCAAGACACTTTAGTGATCACACACAGAATATAAGATTTAGTGTCAACATACATAAATGAACGCGCACGTTGCAATTCCCCCCTTAGGGAGCGACGTACTTTGTCCCTCGCGTTGTTTACGTCAAGATCTAAAAATAGCAAACAGCAAACGGAAGTGCAGGCCGACTTATCGCAATGCCTGCTGGGAAGCAGAGAGACCGCGCACTTACAAACTTGTGCAAGTTTGATCAAATCGGACAAGATTTAGCTCTGTTGTGGCGATTTTTGTCGAGATTTCGACTGACGTTCTGTCTTTTTTCGCGTCATGGCCAACTACGCATCGGATGAGAGCGAAGGAAGCGACATTGATGCTCAGCATTTGATTCTGATTTTGAATGAGACGGGCAGTTCAAGACGGAAAATGGAGATCGAATCTCTGCACGAACGGAAAGGCTTGGTCAGGGTGGACTTTGAAATTCAAGCGGTACATCTCTAAAAGGAATCATTCGCCGACTCAAGCTCGAGTATTCGCCCAGTGCTTCACAGGACTGTCGCGGTGCCCGTGGAGTCGTCCTGAGGCTGCAGGAGCACTGTGATGGCGACCGATGTCCCGCTGTTCAACGGATTCCCAGATGCCAACATGATCATGATGATGGAGGACATAAACAGCCACACGACGCGTGCAGATGGATCTTGATCCGAGAGTGAGAGGTTTTCGTTCTCGTATGCGACACGCCTTTCGACGCGCTCAAGGAGTGAAGATTGACATCCCCTCGGACGCTGAGAGAGAGAGACAGAAGAATCCACCTCGGACGCTGAGAGAGAGAGACAGAAGAATCCACCTCCTGCCTGGACTGCCAGCTCCAAGTGGGCGCCTGTGACAGTTCCTGAGATGAAAACTTTCATCGGTCTCAGCATCGCAATGGGTGTGCTTCGCTTGCATGAAAAGCAAGATTTTTGGCGACAGAAAAAGTGGCTTTTCGAGACTAAGTTCCCCAAGGCAATATCGAGAGATATTCCTTTCTCTGTGGCGGTACCTGCATCTACAATTAGGTCCCCAATAACTTTCTTCACTGCTCACAAGAATTGTAAGGTATGAGATACAATTATGAATGGGATTTGATTGATAAAATCAGTTGGATGGAATTTAATTGGTGATTCAGATATCATCTGATGTGTGCAGTTGTTTCAAACACCATCAAACTAAGTACATGAAATTCATATACCACCTTTTCTAGCTCAGACCAGGATACCTGAGCATCAAAACTGTGTTATGTTTTAGCTCCTTCACAGTGTTTCAGAGGAGATTACTCTGAGGCAGTTGACATTTGAACTGAATGTTATCTGAAGCTCAGCTATAATGTCATAGGAATTAGGCCATCTAAGTGTTGTATAATGTTTGCAAGCACGAATCAGATTTGATACAGGAAATTTGCCCTATTTGTCTCATTAACATTTTCTAAGCTTTTGCTTAGATATATGCATTTCTTTTTCCTTTGTTTTATTTTTAATGTTTTCTCAACCATTGACACTACACTGAAGACTTCTGAATAGTTAATCATGATTTATTTATATGTATAAAAAAAGAATTCCATCATTATTGTAAATGTAATGAAAACTGCAATTGAAATCTTTTCAGAAATACACACATTGTGCACTGTTGCAACTGAACTATGGTTTACCATTACAAGCAATTCTTGCTTTATGTATGCAGTGATCATCATTATGTACCATTTCAATATCTGTATTAAATAATCTACATTTAACAGATATTGGTTTGTTGTTTCTTAACTAAATATTCTGTTTGAATGTTGTTGCTAAACAATTCCAAAATACTCTATTACCTTTATTCTTCTCAATAATATTATTGTTCTTGAATTGTTCCAGAATGTGCAGTCAGTTTTCTGGAATTTCATCGTGAATTGTTCCAGAATTATCTGTCAGTATTCTAGAATATTCTGGAATAACATCCCAGAATAATCTGGAATAATTCCAGAATTATTCTAGAACTTTCATTCATTTCTAGAACATTCATTACCATTCTAGAATATTCTAGAATATTCTCTTGAATTCTCATTTAATCTTCTGTCATTATTCCAGAATCTTGGACTTTGGTTCCAGAAGTCATATTCTAGAATATTCTGGAACATTTCTAGAATTGTTCTGGAAAGATTCCAGACCGTTTCGCTGGGAATTCATTACCATTCTAGAATATTCTAGAATATATTCTAGAATATATTCTAGAATATTCTAGAATATATTCTAGAATATTCTCTTGAATTCTCATTTAATCTTCTGTCATTATTCCAGAATCTTGGACTTTGGTTCCAGAAGTCATATTCTAGAATATTCTGGAACATTTCTAGAATTGTTCTGGAAAGATTCCAGACCGTTTCGCTGGGGCAGTGCCACTACAAGTGATCAACAACTTAATTTTTTGAGGTGAAGACAGAAAACTTATTCCAATGAAACACATATCCATTAGGTCAATATAATAATAAAAAATAGTTGTGATTTACAGTAACCTGATCAACCCTACATTTTTCTTCTGACCCTATACTTTTTTCAATTATGAATAAAGAGAGAGAGAGAGAGAGAAAAGAAATTAATGGTAAACAAACAACTGCATGCTGCCCCATCTTCCCTGCCCTATGACAACTCAGGAAAACAACTATTTAAGTTTTTTTAAAACAGTATTTTCAGTGAAAGAATGAATTTATGTTCAATCTAGCTTCATCTAATAACAAGAAGGGCAAAGCCCATATGACTCACATGCTTGACCTTGACCTTTACATGACCTTGACCTTCAGGTGACCTTCAAGGTCAAGGTCAAACAACCAAACCTAGCAATGACATCATACACTAAGAAATGCTTTACACATTTTCCTACAAAAATACATGTGGCCTTGACCCAAGGTCAAGGTCATCCAAGGTCATGCAACACAAAGCTGTTAATTCAAGACATAGGAAGCACAATGGTGCTTATTGGCACTTTCTACCATGAAATTTGGTCACTTTTAGTGATTCACTACCCCATTTTGGTCACATTTCATAAGGGTCAAAGTGACCTTGACCTTAATGATATGTGACCAAATGCCTCTCATGATGAAAGTATAACATGTGCCCCACATAATTATTAAGTTTGAAACAGTTATCTTCCATAGTTCAGGGTCAAGGTCACTTCAAAATATGTATGCAATCCAACTTTGAAGAGCTCCTGTGACCTTGACCTTGAAGCAAGGTCAACCAAACTGGTATCAAAAGATAGGGATTACTTTGCCCTATATATCATATATAGGTGAGGTATCCAATCTCAAAAACTTAAGAGGAAATTGAGAAAATGTGAAAAATGACTGTTTTTTAGACAACATTTATGGCCCCTGCGACCTTGACCTTGAAGCAAGGTTAAGTCACTATGTGTGTTTTTTGAGGTCTTGTCATCATACACCATCATGCCACATTTAGTATTGATAGACTTAATAGTCTCCGAGAAAAATCCAACATTAAAGTTTTCGGACGCCCGGACGGACGAAACGAGTGAGTACATAGACTCACTTTTGCTTCGCATGTGAGTAAAAAAATGTCAAGGGAAAAAAGCTTAGGTTGACCTTCTGACCCCTTTTTTTCATGTTACTTCAGTCACCAAGTATGTGGTTTTCGTTTTTTGCCTTAGCCAATAATCTGATCCCCAAAGTAAATATTCATATTTCTGCACACCTCTTATTGTGAGGGCAAATTACCAAAGTCAATTTCTCATTTAAATAGAAACAATGTCCCATCTTGCTGGCTTAATATCACTAGATCATGCTTAACTCAAATCAGGAAAGTAATCCAATATATGTTTGAATAGTCTCACAGAAAGAAGATCACAAAAGCCTAGTTATACTTATAGTATATCCCCTTGAATGTTGAAGCCACTTAATTTGATGTGATGCACTTCCTGGTAAAAGCAATTTGAACAAGTTGTTCTCTACTGGACTGTTTTTACAGTGTCTGAGTCAACCACACAGTACAAACACATGTGTTATTTAGTTTCTTCTCAATGTCTCCACAATCATTCTTGTCAGCTTCTGCTCCAGTTCATTTTTCCCCTCACTTAAGCAAACCCATGCTTACCTGACACATATACATGCAAATTTGCAAGACAGTGGACTTCTATCACACTTTTCCTTGGGCTTTAAATACTTTTTCCTTGCTGCAGGCATTATCATACTGATAAAGAATGTAAGTGGAACAAACACTGGGCTATTCCTCTGCATACAGACACTCAGTCAGTCAGTGTAAATCAATTTTGTTTGACCAAACAGAGCAAACACAACATATGTATCTTCAAAGTAGGTTTGTACCCCTCACCCCCACCCCCACTCTCACCCACCCTGTCCAAAAAAGATGAGCGCCTTTAAATGTATTGTGCACAATTAAACAATTTAGGTTAAATTGATACCACAAGGTTGGATTTGAAACAACACACAATGGAAAGACTGGATAAACACAAAAGCAACTTTTTTTTTCTTCTCTGATTGTTGTCTGTGTCTAAGAGCTAAAAAAATATTGTTCATAAAACTCCGCACTAAAAGCAGATGTACCACTGAGTACTGTATTTACAGGAAAAATCAGCCGTCACCAGTCACCACTGCGACTCTTACTTGACCGACTCTCTTCTAATTTATATCCACCAGTGGAGGTTCATGTGAAATTTGGATATTAGAGCACAGCTTCCTGGAGAATTAGCATTATTGCCATGTGACGTTGTGGGCCCTTTCTCATCAGAGAGGTTAAAAGTTTATTTGATAACATGGATTTTTAATAACAACCTCCATAAATCTCTATAAAGTTACTATCACCCAACACAAATTTCATTTAGAAATAGTACAAGAAAATATGGCCATTTGCCTGTGATCCAAAGACTACTCATGCAGAAACCTCTCCTAAGAACTGCCACTGATCTTAAACAATCAGCAGCAAATGTGTACACATGATCAGACTTGAAGTCTGCAGCTCTGCAGCCCATCCAGGGCTATCAGCTTTTCTCAATCATCCCCTGATCACCCCTGCAGAATATCTCTTTCAAAATGTTAATATGCAATGCTTTATTCTTTTGTTTTGTATTTTCAAGTACATGAACATCCTATTCCTAGGTAAGAAAAAAAGTTATGGATGAGGTTACAAGGCCACACAAATAGGGCTGGTAGGGCAGTCAGAACTTTATCTCTCTTTTATTTTCCATTGTAGAAAAGGTCAGATTAACACGAACCAAACTTTCTTCCACTGAAAATGCTTTTTAAAAACTTAAATATTGGATTCCCTGAGTGCTCATGGGGCAGGGAAGATGGGACAGCAGACAGTTTGTTGTTTATAGTACATTTCTTTCATTTCCTTTTTTGCCCATGATAAAAAAGAAGTTTTGTGTTGGCAGAAAAAAATAGTGTCGGTTGGGTTACCAAAACACAACTGTTTTTGCGTTGGCCTTATTAGTAAAACTTAGAGATGCTGATCCCCCTTGGCACAAGAGTAAAAACACAAGCAGCATCAGCCCAAGATGCACCAGGACATAAAATTGGAGACTGAAATCCACACAGCATGAAAGGCTTTGTCAGAGAGGAAGACCTCTACATGTGGAAGTGTGCACTCAGAGCCATGTAATGTATGTTTACCAAGCAACTTGCGAAGATGGAGCCCTCCATTCACTACAGCAGACACACCACATCAAATCCTTCTATTCACTACAGCAGACACACCACATCAAATCCTTCTATTCTCTAAGAATCAGCCACACACAATGACCTCTCATATCTATGCTCAAATGCTCTGAGGTAGAGCTTTCCTTTTACCAAAAAATCTGAGCTTTTCAATAGTCAAGAACGATGTCTCTATGCACATAAATACATAGATCTAATTACTGTAACCAAGATATATATGTACATCATGACAGATCTCTCTAATCATCTGTGTGCAGATCATCTCAAGGAGCTCTCTGAACACATGTACACAAAGAAACAACTCTTAAAGAAACCAAGCACAAATACATCTTTACACTACAGAGTTCTCTATGAGCTTGTATATCTTGACATCCCCCCTTTTCACCCAGACACAAGTGACACATGCATCAAGCTGACTGACAGCTCTATAATGATGAAGACACAGATACACCTAGACAGAGTTCAGAGTTCTCCAATTACTGATGCCAGACAAAGAAAAAACAGAACTCTCTCATTACCAAGAAACATATCCACCAAGACATACTCCTTGTCCTTCTCTTACACAAACACCTGGAGAAGAAATCGGTACACCTCAACACAGATAAACACATTGTTACCACCCATGCAAGAGAGACATGCACACCCAGACACAGCTGAATAATTCTTGACATAGAATGATAGATCTACCCAGAACACTGTTTATCCACATACATTCATTCAAACCAAGACAGCGTGACCTACACAACCACATGTAAACAATCATTTCAAAACAACTTCAACAGATTCATATATTACACAATTTTGACAGAGATCTACCCTAGGCACTATTCATTCACACACGACTATTCATATGAACACATGAAAACAATGCTATGTACAGGCACACTTGAAACTTTATTCACTTAGAGGGAGACCTTTATACAGAGCTAAGCTGCAGGGGGAGGGGTGTGCGCGAAGCAGGAAAGGACTACACACCTACCTACAACCCCCAATCCTCCGGCTTATGGGTGGAGTTCGTCAGTCAGGCAGTCAGAGCCCCCCCCTCCCTTCATGGCCTGCCAGGTATGAGCAGAGGATCTCAGCATACGTCCCTTACACTCAGCCTCATAGTCTTCCTCTAATGCATGGCTGCCTGCTTTCTTGAGTCTCTTTCAAGAAGCCAGTTTTCCAATCACTTCCACTCTCCCTTACCCTCCCCCTCAACTGTCTGCCTGGCTGCCTGTTTGCTATTGTGTCTTTGTCTGTCTCTGTCCATCTGTTTGTGTGACTGACTGTCCATTCGTTTAGTCATCAATCAGTCATCGGTTGGTGTTTGTGTGTGTGTGTGTGTGTGTGTGTGTGTGTGTGTGTGTGTGTGTGTATGTGTGTGTATGTATTTGTGTATGCGCATGCATGCCTGCCTGTGTGGTCTGTCTCTCTGCCCTATCAGGTAGCTAGGCTGCCCCTCTAATTATACTGGTGAGAAAGATCTCATCCAGGACAGGAATAGAAAGGTAAGACTATGAAGAAATTGAGAGGCAAGACTTTGATTCGGGGCACACCCTCTGATCAATGGAGCTGCACTGATATTTGCAGGACATGAATCTTGATGGTAGAAAAGAACATCAATGCATCATCTGGGCAATGTAATGAGCAATGTAAAAATGCATTACAGTTCTTTTCATTCACAAGTCTTGATCCCTATATCACTTATGTCCATCGAAAACTGTAGTGAGAGAGAGCCCTAGTTTTTTTCTTCTTCCCACAAAAACAGCATTTCTTGAGCTTGAAACATGAACAACTCTGACATGTGACAGAAACATCACATATTTACAAATGCATGCATGCAAACACACTATCATGCATGAGCACATATGCATACACAAAAACAGAGAAACAAATGGAGAAACAGACATGTAAAAACACACACACACACACACACACACACACACACACACACACACACACACACACACACACACACACACACACACACACACAGAGGCAAAACAACCACCACCTACACATACATGCATGGACATACCAGTGCACATGTGTACTCACAATGCTTCCCTTTCACTCTAGTCTAAATCATAATAGATCCTGTTGAACATGACAGCAACTGACATATATATATATATGTACTGGAATGCAGTGCTTTATTTGTGGCATCTGAGGAAGGCAAACACACTAGATCGGCTTAGGTCTACCATGACCCTCAAGAGCAAACAGAGGAGGCCACAGTGACCAGAGGCCAGGCAGGTAGAGGTATGGAGACAAGACTGGGCATTCCCCTTGGTATCAGTACTGCCCCATTGTGAATCAGCCCTGCCCTACATTTGTCACAAAACTTGGTGTGCTGTCAGCCCCACATTCACATCAGACCATGGGACACAGGAATGCACTTGATCCAACTCACATGCACCACACATTTATGTAAATCAAGCAAATGTATAAGTCTGTTTGAAACAATGAGCTGTGCATAAAATTGGGAATTACTGAACATGCTTACAGAAGAAAACAAGATAATGGAACACTTCCTGTATGAACCTTTCTGATAGTTCAGAACTTTCCTTCTAATATCACTTGAACAGTTGAAGAGATGAGGGTGGGTAGAATTTTTTTGGGGGAGTGACATAGTAACCTGGGATTACTTGACAGAGCTCCAGCCCAAACGCATCTTACTGATAATGCATCCTGCAGACAAACCAGTGCACTTGACCCTGTCCCTACACATACATACACTTACTCATCCCCAATAGTGGGCAACACTATCAAGCACTGTGCCAGGCAAAGAAAATCTCACCAGATAAGATAAAAGATACACCATTCAGCCTCTTCCATGTAACATCAAAGTATGACCGACTGTTTCCTTGATTCATCAAAGCAACTTTTCTCCTTTACACGCATCTTAAAATATATGAGTCAAAGGCAACAAAATTAAATGGAAGATGGCTCAATATACATCTGTTCAAAAGCAGGAAGACACAGCAAGTGAGCAACAAGGTGACTTTTAAGTGGTAAAATAGCTTGTGAGCATTGGGAGATATGCCTCTCAGAGAGTCTCCTCCCTCTCCAACTCCACCCATACACCCCTCTCTCCTTCCCCATTTCTTGTTCCCTTGTCATCCAGATTTGTAAGTCTGCAGTGTCTTTAAATAACTAAGATATATGTGGGGATCTGTACCAGTATGCCCCAAAGCAAAAGTAATGCACTCAGTTTTCAACAAAGGAAGCAGACAACCTTGTCTTCCACACAGTTTGGGCCTTAGGATAATAGGAATGCCCTCAGCACAATGCGGCAGTTAAATGAGACAGCATCAGTATTCTCTAAATCCTTCCAGAAATTATTTGGACCCATCAAATGAATATATAGGTAATCATTGTATCAGTATAATCATTTCCACTGACAAGACCTATCTGACATGGTGTGTGGGATTATTTTTCTTCCAATGTTGTACTTGTAATTGAATGCTTGTGTGTAGGCGTTGAATTTACCACTTGTTCTGTTGAATCACCTTTAAAAGTTGCGTTGTTGCAATATTTTCTCCTTCTTTGGTTGTCCATGTATTCACTCAAAAGTTACTCACTGCAATGTTTTCTGAATCAATGGTAATTTTTGCATTATACAATGCATGACAAGCACCAATGTTTCCCTTTGTGGTTCAACAGAAAGAGAAGCCCTGTATTCATTAACATCTTTGTAATTTGACTTTACCTTAAAAAAAAACACTTCCATGGCAATTCACTTCCTTTTCATAGAGCAATGTGGCACAGACGCTAACCACTCTTAACTGGCCCCATACTCACTAAAGAGCTGCAGAAAATGGAAGAAAACTTGTTCACACATTATCTAGGATAGCTAAACTACAATCACTTCCTTTTCACCATAAAAAGTAAACAGTCCTTCGTGCTTGAATGTGGAAAACTGCTAGGGCTTTACTCACCTGTTAAGCATGGAAACTATGCAGACTAGAAACAATTCTGAGCTATTTCCTTGAAAATCAACTATCCTGATGGATCGAAAACGAAAGGAGCATTCATACTTCCATCATGCACAAAGCCTCCTGGCATGAACGTATACGCTTTCATCAAAGCAATTCTAAGCCACACGCAGTGAAGTAAAAGAAAAGGATGTAAACAGTTGCGCAGTGTTGTTTACATTCTCTCGATTCACTGAAGACGTTGTCATACAATGATACATCGCACGCTGATCAGGACGACGATTTTGTAAGGTCATGTCCACCACAAGCCCTCCTCATCTTACAGAGACACATGAACGCGAGGTCAGTTTTATGCTTGAGCGCTTTCGAGGGTGGTATCAAGACGACAGCGCTGCTCGTCTCCCGATGAATCATCTATCAACAATATGGCACGGCCAAACTGACCTGACCCTCACGGCGGCGGGGCCCGCCTCAGAGGACTTCCATGAGAACTTAATTACATAAGATAGCTACACAAAGGGGAAAACAGTGCAAAGGAAACAAACAAGCGAGGGAGGTGGCATTCCGACGTCTAGTTGACAGAGGCCACACCTCAAACCAAGCTGTCAAAACTCACCTTGTAAACTTTGCCAAACGCCCCATCGCCAAGTTCGCCGATGATGTCCCACTTCGACAAAGGGTCGTGGTCACGTTTGATTATGCTATTCCAAGATTCTTTCTTCTTGAAATCATCTCCACCGAATTTGAAAAACTTCTTGAAACTGCTGAGGAAGGACATGATTGCTCGGTGTCCTCACAACACACTCTCACCTTCCGCTCAGACACCGAGTATCAAGTCACATGAATAATTCCGGCACTATGAGGAAATCGACATCAACTAGATCCACGTCTTTCTAGTAGCGATGCCAAGTCTATATATGTGCAAAATCAAAGGATCAATGGTGAGCGATCACAAAATTGCAGCCTTGTCGTTTCTCTCATCCGCTTTGACGAACGACGCCATATTGGACGATTGACATGCGCAGGAACGAACAAGTGACGTCACGTACTCTCTGAGCAAGAGATCGCAGGTGGGCGGGGCCGCGGCGTGCCTCATATAAAACCCGTGAAGAAAGTATATAAATAGAATAGTTGCGAGAGTCTACCGAGCATGAATCTTGCAGCCAGCTGGATGGGCGTCCGAATAATTTATTAACAACGGTGAAACGAGGAGGATGTGCGATCGCCGACTACCCCAGTGCAGCGTGAACGTGAGACAATGGAACGAGGAAGTTCATTCATCCTCGCCTCAGCTCTGCGCTGAGCAAACACTGCAGCAACACAACAGGGTTACTGGTGTCGCCCCGAAATTAGTTGTCAGCGGCAGGTGTTTTGGTGGAACAATACGCACGTTTGATATGTGCATGAGCGAAAGAATATAAATGAAAGTAATGCCACTGAAATGATGCAGTCTGTTTTGTATAGGTCTGCAATGAAAATAGCTGCATAGACCTACGACAGATCATATCTGAATGGCGATGAATGTATACTCTGATTATCACTATCAGATGAGTACTCTACAGTCTCAGTGGGTGAAACGACGTACGGTAGTGATGCTGATACGGATTCAAAGATGTTCATGAGGCAATCGAGGGACAACACAAACAAGTAACAATATAGCATGCACACGTAACTTGCTGACCAAAACCTACAGAGTGAAGAAATATTCACGTGTATTGTTTGAAATTAGGTCTTCAAACGATCTAGGCCCACAACCGTTCGCTTCTAATAAATTTGATGTTCGTCTTTAATATTTTTGAAACAAAATTTCACGCGTCAGTGCATAATAATGGACGCATTATATTGTACGTCCTAACAGTTTCACACGAGTATAATATTTTAATTACAGTGTAAGTACAGTACAATTTTAGAGTACAATTACAAGTAGAGTACAATTAAAGTACAATTTTAAGTACAGTGTCAAGGAGATTCTTAGTATTGTCATTAAACCTTTGGCATATGTGTATACGTAGCTGCATAGTTGAACTCGAGATCTCCACCAATTTTCTCCCTCTATTTCTCAACCCCCACCCCAACCCACCCCCACCTCTACCTCCCTCTCTCTCTCTCTCTCTCTCTCTCTCTGTTATCTTTCAGATCTCTGCCTCGATCTCTCTCACTTTCGCTCTCTCTCTCTTCTGATCTCTCTCACTATCTCTCTTTCAGATCTCTTTCTCATTTTCTATCTCAGAGCTCTCTCTTTCTCTGATCTCTCTTTCTCTCTCTCTTTCTCTGATCTCTCTCTCACTATATATCTCTCATTATCTATCTCAGAGCTGTCTCCTTCTCTGATCTCTCTCTTTCTCTGATCTCTCTCTCTCAGCTCTCTCTCTCTCAGCTCTCTCTCTCTCTCTCTCAGCTCTCTCTCTAAGCTCTCTCTCAGCTCTCTCTCTAAGCTCTCTCTCAGCTCTCTCTCTAAGCTCTCTCTCTCAGCTCTCTCTCTCTCTAATCTCTCTCTCTAATCTCTCTCTAACCTCTCTCTCTCCAATCTCTCTCTCTCTCTCTCTAAGCTCTCTCTCTCTCTAAGCTCTCTCTCTCAGCTCTCTCAGCTCTCTCATCTCGCTCTCTCAGTGATCTTTCTCTCTCTCTCTCTGAGCTTCCTACCTCTCTCTGAGCTTTCTCTCTCTCTCTGAGCTCTCTCTCTCTCTCTCTCTCTGAGCTTTCTCTCTCTCAGCTTTCTTGCTCTTTAAGCTTTCTCGCTCTTTGATCTTTCTCTCTTTCTCTGAGCTCTCTCTTTCTCTCTCTCTCTCTCTCTCTCTCTCTCTCTCTCTCTCTCTCTCTCTCTCTCTCTCTCTCTCTCTCTCTTTCTCTCTGTCAGAGCTCTCTCTCATAGGGCTCTCTCTCATAGGTCTCTCTCTCTCTCTCTCTCTCTCTCTCTCTCTCTCATAGGCCTCTCTCTTTCTCTCAGAGGAATCTCTCTCTCTCTCTCACATAGGCCTCTCTCTTTCTCTCAGAGGTCTCTCTCTCTCTCTCTGAGATCTCTCTCTCTGTGATCTCTCTCTCTCTCTCTCTCTAGAGGCCTCTCAGAGCTCTCTCTTTCGCTCTCTCACACAGTTATCTCTCTCAGAGGTCTCTCTCTCTCTCTCTCTCTCTCTCTCTCTCTCTGTGAGGTCTTTCTCTCTCTTTTTCTCTCACACAGAAGTCTCTCTTTCTCTCTCTAGGCAACAAACTAGATCCTGACAACTATAGGGGCATCTCCTTATTGCCCTTCCTTAGTCAAGTTTTTTCATCTATTTTTGCAAGACGTCTTCGAAATTGGTTGGAAATAGAGAATAAAATATGTCAGAACAAGTTGGATTTCGACCAGAATATTCAACAATAGATCATGTTTATACTTTATATTCGATGGCTATTAAACATGTATACGGACAAGGCAGAGGTAAAATGTACGTTGCTTTTGTTAACTACAAGAAAAGCCTTTGATTTTGTCAATCGCTAGAAGCTTTGGAACATATTGTCAAATGGAGGTTTATCTACAAAATACACTAATATGCTTAAGATGATGTATTCAAACGTACAGTCCTGTGTTCGTTGGAACCACGAGCTTTCTGACTTCTTCCCGTGTCCAGATGGCGTAAAGCAAGGAGCAAAAGAGAGCACGTCTCTTTTGCTCATGTATATTAACACTGTGGCTAAGTATGTTCGAGATAACGGGATGGGGTTCAGATGATACCAGGTGCAACCGAACTGTTCGCCTTAATCTTTGCTGACGATGTTGCTCTGCTATTCTCTACAGCAACTGGATTGCAGAATCAAATAGACTCTCTTGCATGTATATCGAAAATCCTTGACCTTCAAGTTAACAATGATGAGACTAAAGTGATGATTTTAAGACGGAGTGGGCACTGAGCAGTAGGTGAAAAATGGTATCTAAATCGGAAGAAATTAGATGTAGTTAATAGATACAAATATCTTGGTTGTACTACTAAGCTATCACAACGTGCTTCTGTGGAAGAAGCTGCTGATAAAGGCAAACAAAAACTGTCCAAATTATTAAAACGATGTGGTCGCTCCGAAACACAAGCCTCAAATTATACTTTAAACTTGTCGAGTCTCAGGTACAATCATCATTATTAAACGGTGCAGAAGTATGGGGTCTGCGAAGACAAGACGTACGTGGTGGAAAAGGCTCATCTATTTGCATGCAGGAAGTTCATGGGTTTGGACATTAGAACACCGAATCATTTTGTGTACGGGGAACTAGGAAGATACTCTTTCAGTGCTGGACTGGGGGGGGGGGGGGGGGTTACAGGGGTTGCGTAACCCCCCCCCCCTCCCCCCGCCTAAACATGTACCTCAACTATGTAGTGTTTTTTTGGTTGCTTTTTTCTTGGGGTGGGGGGGTGGGGGGGGGGGGGGGGGGGGAGCATTCAGCGTGGCTGAGACTAGTGAATATAGTCTCAGCAACAGGTTGGTCACGTGATAGCCTTAATTCTTCCATAACATGCATACCACCGTTCTGAACACAGAGTCTCGGCCACGCTGAATGGCATATCACATCAAGAGTGTATTCCTCCGCTTGTTGTGATACACTCGATACTGGCAGCCATATATTTTCGTCAATTCATTTTCTAAACATCGATTTCCCATGAATGTAAAACTTGTATGCGGTAAAATTCGAATCACAAGAGTGTAATATTGTGAACTGTACTTCAGCGTTTGTGTGAACAGTGATTACACCCTTGTCAGCAAACCGTCAGATGTCAATTCAACACTGTCTAGTCTCGCTGGATAAGCAGTGAATCAGAAAATGGCTTTAACTTCAGCTCCAAAGAAAAGAAAAAGAACAGAAATGACACCCAAAGACAAAGTGGACTTGCTTGATCGCTACCGAGAGCTAAATTCTAAAAGTTTGAGGGAGGGTGCTGACATTTTGGGTGTGTCGGCATCATTTCTGTGCCAGACACTGAAAAAAGAAGATGAACTTAGGGCTGATATCGCAGAGGGCTCCAGTCAAGGTCAAAGGAAGCGTCGGCGCTGCGGGAAGGATAAAGAGACAGAAGATGGCTTAAAGCGATGGTTCGACTCTATCCAAGCGCGCAACACACCTGTAAACGGCCCAATCCTGTGTCAGAAGGCGGAACAGATTGCTTCCCAGCTTGGTCGCTCCGAATTCAAAGCTACAAATGGGTGGTTTAACAGGTGGAAGAAACGCAACGGCTTGGTGAAGCGGGAAGTGCCGGTTAATAAAAACGCCGCTTATTAAAAACACTTTTGTTCGGTCCCAATGTGTTTTTAATAAGCGGCGACTACTGTATATACACAATCGCACGTGCTCAAGGCAGTTTGCAACCTTATAGACACGTTCGCGCTAAAAGTAGTTCTCAAATGATTTCCTGAAAATCTATAGATTAGTTTTATTAGAACACCAAATTTGTGTTTATCTATCGGGATAAATAATTGGAGTGAAATAGAATCGCCTCTTTTTACTCTCAATGGTCTTCTGATCATGTTGAATTTTGATTGGTAGAATCATTGGAATGTGGATTCGAAGTCACGTGACCAACCTGTGTCAGAGATACTACATCTCTGTGTTCAGAATAGGGGGGGGGGGATGAGTGGTTTCAATCATTTGTACATCCGGGGAGAAAATTCAAGCCTCCCCCCCCCCCCTTTTTAGAAAAAATCTTCCAGTCCGCAACCGCTGATTTTTCTGCACATTCGTACCTGGACCCCCTTTTATTACTGTACCTAGTCCGGCCTTTAGTTGTTAGCAGCACTGTTAAAGTAATAAAATACTGGCTCAAACGGATGAAAATGTCCACGCAAAAGCTGCCGAGACAAGCATATGTTATAGTTAACTCACGTATTCCAGACAATAACAATTGGTCTTGTATGATAAAAAATACCCTGTGTAATTCTGGATATGCATATGTTTGGCTAGGGGTAGGGAATGAGATGTTTTTAAAACAACTTATTCAAAGACTACAGGACTGCTACCGCCAGTCATGGGATGCACGTAACACTTGCAGTGAAAAGTTTGTGTGGTACTCTGCCTTTAAGGATATATTTGGACAAGAAAAATATTTCAGTATTCTCACCATTAGAGGTTTAGAGATGCATTCATTCGTTTTAGATTGGGAATAAATGATCTCCGAATTAACCAACAGCACAGTCCCAACGAAAGGAGAAGTCTTACTTGTCCATTTTGTAATGAAGTGGAGGATGAAAAACACGTTCTGCTGGATGGTGATATGTACAGACATCTCAGAGAGAGATGTATATTTCACACTATGTTCATTCAGGGTTACATAGAGGCTGTAGATATCTCTTAAAAGGAACAAAAAGTAAATTAACCAGAGACGTTGCAATGTATGTCTTCTACGCTATGAGACTAGGAGAAGAAACAAATTCTAGTACTGCGTAAGGATGTTTAGGGAAAAACTGTGAATAAGACACGTGTTGATTGGCCTTAAGTGAATGTAGAAATTGGCATAATCTCTCTCTGACTGCGTGAGTAATAGCTTACCGCAAAACGATATATAGAGCTAATGCAATTTAGAAGGTACTCTTATGAATGCTATGTATTGAAAAAGGAGGCCGGTGTTGGACTCGTTGATGTAGAGAAAAGAAGCAAGGAGACTTTCATTCAACTTCAGAACTTTATTAGCAAAGCTTTCGAGGCCAAGTAGGCTCCTTCATCAGTGAGAATGTATTGTATTCATTATTATGTATTGTGATTCATTGTGATTAATTCAAATGGGCAGTCGGCCTCCGAATAAAGTTCAGTCCCCCCCCCCTCTCTCTCTCTCTCTCTCTCTCTCTCTCTCTCTTTCTCTCTCTCTCTCTGACCTCTCTCTCTGACCTCTCTCTCTCTCTCTCTGATCTATCTTTCTCTCTCTCTTTCTCTCTCTCTTTCTCTCTCTCTTTCTCTCTCTCTCTCTAAGAGTTCTCTTTCAGATCTCTCTCTCTCTCAGTTCTCTCTCTTTCTCCGTCTCTCTCTCTCTCTCTGTCTCTCTGTCTGTGTGTGTGTCTCTCTCTCTCTGAGTTCTGTCTGTTTCTCTGCCTGTCTGTCTCTCTCTCTCTCTCTCTCTCTCTCTCTCTCTCTCTCTCTCTCTCTTCTCTCTCTCTCTCAGAGCTCTCTCTCTCACTCTCTCTCTCTCACTCTCTCTCTCTCTCTCTCTCTCTCTCTCTCTTTCTCTCTCTCTCTGTCTGTGTGTGCTCTCTGTCTCTGTCTCTGCCTCTGTCTCTGTCTCTGTCTCTGTCTCTATCTCTGTCTGTCTGTCTGTCTGTCTCTCTCTCAATGAGAGAGAGAGAGAGAGATAAGCGGCCGAGGCACCGGCGAGGACGGACGCGTTAGCGAAGGCTCCTCTACTTGCGACCCATGCATTGAGGCAACCGTCGGTTGAGTGCACTTCTGTCAGTGACTTTACAACAATCGACGAATGCGGTGTGTAATCTACGAAGCACTTTGGGATGTGATATTTAAATTGTGTGGTTTTAGTGCTTGAATTGTGTTCTGGATGCTGTGACAACGTGGCGGTTTCGTCGATGATTTCCGACAGGCACAAGCCTACAACATCAACCGTCACTTCGCTGTACTGGACGAAAATATCTCCAGCATCTGCTTAGTGTTATTCAGCTGTACAACATGTGAGTACGCTTTGTTTTGCAAATGATTGTTGAAATTGGTGAGCCGACCTCGCGGTTTTTCTGCGTGGTACCTTGATTGACGCTTTGGCCGCTACCTCGTGTTTTGATGCTGAATCCGTCGGATTTCGCTTACTATGAAGCGACATAACGTTCTATGATAGATTTTCGATTCTCGATTTTGGATGATATCATTATTTTTTTCCCCCCACTGTTGACAATATGATGAAAGCCTGAACTGTACTCATTGACGCTAAACGTGTGCGCGTTCCTGCTGCACTCTGCTACAGTAAAGCGTGCATGGATCGTAGCACGAGCAACGCATGACTTTTACCAGAAGCGCCCAAAAACGTACTGCAAGTAACCCACATAGAAAATATAAAGTGGAAATGTGCAAATACGAATATTCATGTTGAATTATATGTGAAACGTGCATTAAGGTAAGAGCTTCTGACACGTGTGCTCTTCACAACTGCTAGATCAAAATATGTTTTCATTCCGGGATTTAACAGACGAACACAACCTATCGATAACTTGATGACCTATTGCATTCTAAAGGAAAGTGATATATTGACAATGGGCATCGATGTCGATCAGTATAGACAGCGTGTAGGCACGCATTACACCCGCACTCAGACTTCCAAAATCAAAAGAAAAATCAAGTACCATGGTCAATTGCGACAATTGGAAGCCTTTGCACGAGTTGTATCGGGGGCAACGGGACGAGTCTCAACAAGGTGTGTGTCTGACGCAGAGCAGAGCTAGAAGCTGTGTTGTAGGGAGATGTTTTTATGTATAATTGATTTTGATGTGTGTTCTGAAGCTCCGATCGCCTCAGACTGGGAACTTTCATGATCTCTCCCCTAGGCTTATGCTCGCAGGCGACATACATGCCAACCTCGGGCCAATGTACAACAATATAGATACGATGATATCTGGTTCAAACGAACACCACAAACAGTATCTACAGAGAAACCCATACTGGCTAGGATCAGGAACAGTGCCCATGAACTACACAGTGGCAAATGTAGAATCAGTCGCTCACACTCCGCTTGATATCCTTTGTGACGATATGATTGCCCTGAAAAGCTATACGAAAAGGATAGGAGACCACTATACGCAGCTGCAAGTTGCTCTAGAAGAAAGCGAAAAACGGTGGCAATTTTACTGTGATGATTTGAATGGAAGGTACATTTCACTACAAGCTGAGAATGACAGAATGAAAAATGAAACCCGTATTCTGCATGATTTAGTCACTGGAAATCCTAGGCTGCGGCTTTAAAGGCGAAAGGTGTCAGAAATCCAAGATATCCTAGTACGCGTAATTTGAGACATGATAAGTTAGTGGGCAGGACCTATGCAGACCAAGAGCCAGTTAGTCGAAGCCAGGACGCATATGTGACATCGAGCCGTTGGGAAGGCATCATACAGGAATGGCAGCACAGCGGACATCAGAGCAAAGTACAGAGAGAAAGAAAATACAGATAGAAGAACAGATACCAAAGCCGGAGGTCGACATCGAGAAATGACAAAAATCTTATCACCATTCAACTGACAGAAAATGTGTTACCGCCCCCCACTGATGTAGCGATGAGAACTTGTGTTCAGGGTGTGGGAGGGGAAGGGACTGGGGACCCTGTGTTTGCATGTGAGGATCAAGCAGAGGTGGATGGTACACCTTGTGACGGAGTAAACTGCGGTTCAGACTCTGTGTTGCCTAGGCTACAGAGCGAACAACGACCTCGACACGTGACTTCTTCCCCCAGCCCTGTCGTGCTGCGGTTGTGCACAAACGACGGTGAATCAACGTCATCGCCAATCCCAACGCAAGAAGCACGTGCAGAACGCGTCCAGCCGATTTCTACTCAGTCCCACGCCACGATCCACAGCAGGAATAGGAAGAGGGCGGAAAAGCAAAGATCAAAATCACAAAGCACAATGCTTGAGTGGATAACAAGGGAAACAGAAGTCACAGCCCGCCCGAAGGATGCAAACCGCGACAGGAATATAAGTTCAGAAACTGACAGACGCGAGAGAGAAGACATAGCGACACCTACGGTGGACGTGCAAGTTGCTGCTGGAAGACCCGCCATAGACGAGGGCAGCGATGAATTGTCCTCTGGTGAAGGAGGGACTGTAAGGACAGGCGGTGCATGGCGGGGAAGACTGAGACAGCATACGGATGCTCGTTCTGACACTACCAGGTCAGATGCATTCCCTGAGCCCACCTGATGTTTCAGCCGACGACCCACTTCTAATCTCCATGTTTTTAATGAACACAGATACATTGTACTCTTCTTGTTCGGGGGTAGGTTCGCCCGGTCTGACGATTGCCTGTTGGAACATTGAGGGCATGACGTCCAGACCTAGTGAACCTGGCTCCATGGATTACATTAAACAGTTTGACATCAGTTGTCCTTAATCTTAGTTTTAAAGTAGGATACACCATCATGTCTAGTCATATGCCATTAGAGATGTATGTAGGTGTGGATGCAAACATCACTCCCCGCCCACAGGCTCCTCCATCAAAGGGAAAGGTTAACAAATTTATTTGGATGGATGAGAAGGCAGAGGAAGTTAAGCAACAACTACAGACTGCTGAATTCAGGACTAATCTTGCACAGGCGACTCAGATGATAGACATTGATATCGAAGGGGCACTGCATAGTTTTGTAAAAACACTTCTTTCTAGCTCTCAGTGCATGCAGCGTAGCATTAAGACGGGACAATGGCCGTTAAGGAGTTATCCCATGTGGTTCGACTTAGACTGCCAGCGAGCTAAACAAGATGCAAGAAAAGCACTCATTCACTCAAGAAATAGTGGATTGGCGCTAGACAGAAGGCGATACGTTGAACTCAGAAACCAATATAAGAAACTTATCAGGGAAAAGAAGGATGACCATAATAAAGCTCTATGTCAAACCCTAATCGATAATGTTAAAAGTTATGCAGCCTTCTGGCCAGCGGTGCGAAAAGCAGTGAAGAAAAGGTCCACTAATCCTCCCATAGATATGCATGAATGGAAAACTTATTTCCAGACTCTTTTCAGCCGCGGTCAGAGTCCATTGTATTCTGACAACTACCTTGTGGTCGAACATGAGGAACTTGATGCAACAATACTTGAAGAAGAGGTGCAGCTGGCAATATCTAAGCTAAGACACAGAAAAGCTGCAGGGATTGATGATATTCCTGGGGATTACCTCAATTTTGCAAGTATACATGTAACCCCTTTCCTTGTTTCACTGTTTAATGCTGTTTATGAAAAGCAGTGTTGTCCACACAATTGGTGTAAATCTATCATCATTCCTATTCATAAAAGTGGAGATAATCTAAATCCTCAGAACTATAGAGGGATATCTTTATTGTGTAGTATAAGTAAGATTTTTATGTCTGTACTGGTGAACCGCCTCCGAGACTGGGCAGATGAAGGCAATAAGTTCTGCCTAGAGCAAGCAGGGTTTCGGGCGGGTCATTCTACAACTGATCATATTTTTACTCTTCATTCTCTTGCAGTCAAGCATGTGTACGGTAGCGGTAGAGGAAAACTCTACGTTGCGTTTGTTGACTACCGGAAGGCCTTTGACTCCGTTGACAGAACCCGGCTCTGGACAGTGTTGGCGGAGTCAGGGCTATCAACAAAATTCTTGAGAATGCTAAAATCTGTTTATACACAACTGCAAGCTTGCGTACGGTGGAATGGTACCATGTCAGATTTCTTTGACTGCTCAGTTGGCGTAAGACAGGGTGGGGTTGAGTCCCCGATACTTTTTTGTATGTTCATTAAGTATGTTGCAGGGTGACACAAAAAAAAGTATCATCACCAAAATTCGAATAACTTTCGAAAGTTTACTCAGATCTACACAAAACTTTGGTGACATTAGGTCAAGTGTATGTAGCAGACATCCCTAAAGTTTCACATCTGTACTTCAAAAACTCTCTGTGTCACTGGCGATCCAAAATGTGCTCCAAGTGTGCTCCCTGGTGCTGCAAACACACTTGGACCCTCTCGCACTCCTCCCTTGGGATCGCTCTTATGGCTGCTGTGATTGCTGCCTTCAGGTCTGGGATGGTCTGGGGGATGTTTACATACACCCTGTCCTTTAGGTATCCCCACAGATAAAAATATGGGGGGTTCAAGTCCGGTGAATGCAGTGACCACTCTGGGTCACATATGCGGCTGATCAGTCGGTCAGGGAAACGCTGCCGTAGCCATCCCTCGCTTCCTCATGTCTTCAGGTGTAAGCTTTTGTTTAATCTGTATTCTGTAAGGATACAAGTGGAGTTCTGAGATCAAAATTCTCCTCACGGACTCCCGGTTGATTCCAAGATCTTGATTTCGACGACGCACAGACTTGCTTTGGCTGCGGGCAACAAAGTCTCTGACTGCAGCAACGTTGGGTGGTGTCCTTGATGATTTTGGTCGTCCAGAGTGTGATTGTTAGTGTCTTTACCATTTAGGTTTAGCACAGTCCCATGGGTTCTAAACTTGTTGACCCAACTGTAGATCGTCCTGTGGAGAGGAAATTCCCGACATTCGAACCGTTGTCTGAATTGCAGCTGAGCTGCATGAATAGACTTCAGCCGAAAATATGCCTCGACTATAAATGTCTTTTGCTCAGTGGTCCAAGGCATCTCGAAGTTCTACTTTGGTGCACTCACAGAGCAAGGCTTCTTCTTGACGAATTGAAAAAATTTAAAGAATTGATAGAATATTTCAAAAGTTATTCAAGTTTAGGTGATGATACTTTTTTTGTGTCACCCTGTACATCCGCACACACGAGCTCCATGGTGTACAGTTACTGTCTGGGATGTCAGAAATATTTTCCCTTATCTTCGCAGATGACATTGTATTACTTTCTACAACTCCAGTTGACCTACAGTGCCAGATAAATAATTTGCACCACGCTTCCAAAAGACTGGGCCTTCATGTTAATACTGACAAGACAAAGGTCACGGTCTTCCGGAGGGGCGGATTTCTTGGCCGGGGTGAAAGGTGGTCTCTGGGAGGTACAGAACTAGAAGTCGTAAACGAGTATAAATATCTAGTATCTAGGGTATGTATTCACTACTAAATTGTCGATAACTTCTGCTCTCGACAGCCTCTCAGTAACAGCCAAGAAGAAAACTGTACAGCTGATTAAGGCAATGTGGCAACTCCGCACTGTGAATACAGCCGTCTTTTCCCGTATGTACGATGAGCCTTCTTTACTGTATGGATCAGAATTGTGGGGATTGGAGGCAAGAGAAACCATAGAGAAAGCGCACATGTTTGCATGCAAGCGCTTTCTCAATGTATCTATAAAAACACCAAATGTGATGTGCAGGGGTGAGTTGGGTAGGTATCCTATGTTCATCGCCACTACTGTTCGGGCAGTAAGGTAGGCCTACTGGTTACGGTTGAGCAGGATGTCGGTAAACAGACTGCCAAAACAGGCCTACTTAATGCTACTGAGAGAAAACCTGTGTGCAAAGTGGAATTGGGCTAATTCAGTTCAAAGATGTTTGTCAAGACTGGGATTTGCCTATGTGTGGACAAATGGTGAGCATACACCTGAGAAGGGTTTTATACGATCACTGAGACAGAGGCTCCGTGACTGCTCCCAACAGGAATGGCTCATGAAAATGAATGAGTGACCGGTTTGCTTTCTACAGGTCTTTTAAGCAAACATTACGGTGCGAAAGTTATCTGAATGAAATTAATATAAAAAATTTAGGGATGCATAATGTACGTTTTCGTGTAGGAAATTTTGCACTGGAGACAAACTTACGTAATCCCGCACATAATGCAGATAGATTGTGTCCATTTTGTAGAGAGTATGAGGACGAAATTCACTTTTTAATTTACTGCCATACATATGACCATTTAAGAGAAAAATATATTTCAAAGCACCTGCAACGAGCAAGATATGCGGACATGGCACACCTGATAAACGGAGGTGAAATAAGGAAAACACGAGACGTTTCAATGTATATATTTTACGCTTTTAAACTTCGGTGTGAGAGGGTTAACCCTGACGATAATTACGTGTAGAATGTTACAAATGCAAGATAGAATGTACATTTCTATCATGCTGACAAGTCGGTACAACAAATGTTCTTGTTGTGCACCAAGTACACTGTCGATGATTGTACAATGTTGCAATGAGCATAGTAACTATGATTAATCTCTATATATTGAGCTGTCTGTCTGTGTGTGTGTCTGTCTGTCTGTGTGGCACTTATACGTTTCAACAGTTTTATTCCCATCGACTTGAAACTTGGTATGGGGTCAGGTCATGGTGGGGTAAAAAAATTATGTTGCCATGGTAACCGGAAGTGGGCACAAACAAGATGGCCGCCGAAAACTCAAAGTGCTCCGATTTGACCGAAATTTGGTGTGTGGGTAGGTAAAGTCAAATGATGAAGATCTGTGAACAAATTTTTTGGTTATCATGGTTACGTCGTGAGAAAAACAAAATGGCGGCTGAAGAATTTGGACGACTGTGTCGAAGGCGGCGAAGCCGCCTGAGACACAGGAGTCCCCATCGAGTTAAAACTTGGTATGGGGTTAGGTGTGGGCCGGGGTCAGGTCATGGTGGGGTTAAAAAATGGTGTTGCCATGGGAACCGGAAGTGGGCACAAACAAGATGGCCGCCGAAAACTCAAAGTGCTCCGATTTGACCAAAGTTTGGTGTGTGGGTAGGTAAAGTCAAATGATGAAGATCTGTGAACAATTTTTTTGGTTATTATGGTTACGTAATGAGAAAAACAAAATGGCGGCTGAAGAATTTGGACGACTGTGTCGAAGCGCGCCTAAGAAACAGGAGTATATAGGTGAGTAAGATGAGTAAATGGGCGCGAAGCGTCTTATGTGGCTTTGGCGCTTTGAGCAGTGCCTGGCCGCGAAGCGGCAGTATATTACATAAGATCATGCCTGCTATCATGTGTATCATTACATATTCATTTGATTCTATTGCATTTCAAAGTGTTATTCCACTACTGTACTGATTTTACATGTGTACATAAAATGTTCTGGTTCTTCGTGTGTACATACATTTAAGTTTTATTGTCATGACGGGTCGTCGGCCGCAATAAAGAAGTCAGTCAGTCTCTCTCTCTCTCTCTCTCTCTCTCTCTCTCTCTCTCTCTCTCTCTCTCTCTCT
>JAWQFJ010011721.1:37500-45000 GCA_034096865.1 Theodoxus fluviatilis
GTTTCAGAAGTGAGAATGTCCTATAGTGCCCAAGCCTCCACTTTACATCCTCCCGCCTTCCACCTGCCTCCTACCCCTTCCCCTTCCTCTACCCTTCCCCCTCTCCCATCCCCCCAATTCTGCGTCATCTCCACTCACTTCTCTCTCCCTTTTCTTTATTTTCAAACAATTGCCTACCTCTACTCATTGCTCAGTTGTGGTATAAATATTTGTTCCGACACCTGCATGTGGTGCAACTGTGGTACACCATTCCCTACTGAGGCAGGTTTCTCAAAAGCAATCCTAACGCGTTTTGAAAAGTGTAGATAAAAAGAAAGAAAAAGAAGGGGTCACGTAAGAGAAACAGGTTCGCGTAGTATTGCCGTGAGCGCTCATCTCTGAACAATACATCTATATATATATATATATATAACCCAAACGGTTTCTGTCTATCTGGATATCTGTCCGCTTTATGCATTCGGCCGATTTGCGTGCCTTTCTTCTGGGGAATGACCCAAGTCCTAACCTTCGTGTTGTTGTTTGTCATGGCTTGGACTGACGTAGGCCTACGCTGCAGGACGGCAGGGATCAGGCATGATTGTCGACTTCTCTCACTCAGTGTGGGATTGTACATGTACATGTGGTATTTGACAGATATGAAATACAACTGCTGTTACCAGTTGTGCGCGCGCGTGTTTGCGTGCGTGCGTGCGCGTGTGTGTTTGGAGGGAGGGACGGACGAACGGACGGACGGACGGACAGACAGCTAGACAGACACACAGACACACAGACAGCTAGACAGACACACAGACACACAGACAGCTAGACAGACAGACAGCTAGACAGACAGACAGACAGCTAGACAGACAGACAGACAGACAGACAGACAGACAGACAGACAGACAGACATACAGACAGACAGACAGACAGACAGACACACACACACACACACACACACACACACACACACACACACACACACACACACTCTCACACTTACACAGACGGACACCGAGAGAATATGAGTGGAAAAACGGCCCACGGTAGAAGGCCAAAGAAGATATCAGACTTCCGCATACACGCCCAGAATGATTCATTCGTGGGGTTTTAATTCTAAATATATGTATGGAATGGTGGGGAATACCAAAACGGAAGTGAGGATTTTCAATGTGCTTTCATGTTGTAGCAATTTTCTGTGTGCTAGTTTATTGCGTGTTACTGAAAGGTGTAAATAATCCCAATGTCACCTCTACGATCGCCCTCGCTCTACCTATAAGATACAGCAATACTGCCAGTGTAGATACAGAATGAAACGAAAGCTGACACTGTGAATGCTTTTCATTCATTTATGATCTCGATAATGCATTTTGAAGCCTGCCGGTATGCTTGAAAGATACACTGATTAGCCATGACGGCTACATGCATTTCCTTTACCCGAGGTGCTCCCTGATTCCTTTTCAACAGTAGCTTTTGAACCAAATCTAAAATAATTTCATGAATGAATCGATATATCTCGTCCAGGTCCTATATTTCTCTTGTACTGTAACTTCTCGTGTTCTCCCTCTCTCTTCTTCGTCCATTTTCCATATAACATTTCTTTGATATTCTTTGAAAGTCTTTGAAGTTACCTACTTAAACTTCAAAGAATAAACTCCCATAACACTGGTAGTTGTGATGGTGGGATAGGGGTGGGGGTGGGATGGGGGATGGATACTTTTGGCATGCTGTCAAAATCTCATTATAGCACAGTTTAGAAGACGGTGGCGGTAATTTCTTCGCAGAGGAAATGCATTGCAGGGACATAAAGGATACAGTGAAATACTTGGTGTAAGAGTATGCGTGCCCTATGCAAATCATCAGTGCAGAATTTCTCAGAGAAGATACAGCAAATCAGGAACATGAAGGCGCGGAACACATCTATTTTGGTGTTGGTAAAATTTTGGTATACGGTAGGCCTATGATATAAATAGCTTGAGATGCATGTTCGCATTATGTAGTAAATGATCCATCAATTATTTCCTGCATTATGATAATTACAAGAACAGCTTCTCTTTCCTGAATGTGGTCACTGTTTTCTCTTTGATACTGACATTATTCTCGATGCATCGTATTCCCAAAACTCTTGTCCGTGGAAAGTTTACCCCTGGCACCAGGCCGAAGGCGCGTTGCCTAGAACTAGGATATGCTGGTCAAAGGAGTCAGAAAGGCGTTTCCAGGTTTTTGCCTTCGTCAAGGAGGTTATGTTTTACCCTCGGTTCGTTAGTAATAGTTAGTCAATTAGTCATTCAGCAAAATAAATCGAAAGGTTCACAAAGGACTCCGATGGAATTTGTTGGAAGGTGAGGGTTTCCAACAGGGAATCACCCATTGCATTTTGGAGGTTATTTGTTAGCTCGTTTGGGAATTTATATCCAAATAGACAATGTCATCTGTTATGTATTTTGGAAATTGGAGGTAAAAAGATAGATTTTATTGCGCATCACAAAGTTCATGACGCGGGCGTATGCGTTCCGCACTCCGATATCCTGTTAGCCAACTAGCGAGCACTCTGTGAGCACATCCTTAATCAAGGAGGTCACAGTTTCTCTTCCATGTTCTGTATAATTTATTCAGGCAGGATGTAATGCTAGCCAGGTCTAATGCTATGAAGTTTAGTTCAATTTCGTTACAGAAAGCGTGCCTGAGTGGGAGTGCATACTATGATGTCATCAATAGTTTGATATTATCAACATCGTGATTTGCTTTGAAATTAAATTTTTGGTCATAATTCCAAAAAGATAACCTTCCAAATGTAATGGATTCTTCCTTGGGTGAAGCCCTGACATTTCACCAGGATCCGTTTCGAACGTTTTGGGTAATTTTGCTAGCTAAATAAAACAAGCAATAGTACACATGATAGGGTCAGTAGGTCAGCCAAAACTCTCTAAAAAAAGAAGAAGAGGCTAGACTGCATTAACCAAATTTTATTTAAATGAAAATACTTTTTGAAAAACCCGTAAATAGTGGATTCTCTGAGTGCTCATTGAGCAGGGACGATGGGACAGCATGCAATTTGTTGTTTACCATCGATTTCTTTCCCTTCTTTTTCCCCCCCGAAATGATCGAAGAAAAGTTTAGGGTCTCCAGAAAAAAGTAGAATTGGTCGGATTACTGTAACCAAAACTACTTTTTCGTTGTTGTTGTTGCTGTTGTTGCTAATAAAACAAACAGGTGCTAACACGCTCGCTAGAGGAAGCTAAAAACTTATAATTTAAGAATTGTAGGTCGCCCCCAAAAATTTGACCGTGATATGTAGACCCACATTGCGTATTAAACAACTGTTTACAAACATATATTGTACATACATATGTCTTATTTACAATTTTCTAATAACTGGTATGTATTAAAATTGGAGGGACGGTAAAAAAGTGTTTGAGAGTATTTACATCGATTATAATACAACACAGTAAAACGGAAAAAGTCATTTTCACAGCACCACATGAGTCTTTCGTTGTCTGCGTTCAAATCTTAAGAGAAAAATAAACGATTTTGCAACATTACTAGTTTTTCTTTACCACGTCCATTTAAGCAAATAATTATGCCACAGCAGCACAATCAGTTTTCTAAATGTACCGAGAAATATACTTTTCTCTCGTGTCATTACAATCAGGATAATAAAGCATAAAATAGAATTCGTTCTCATTTTCTGATGTCGGTTGGACATTCTTTCTCAGTTCGTTATTTCCTAATCGAAATCGTATGAATACATCTCAGAATTTGAGAGAACGAACGAACGAACGAACGAATTCTTTTATTAAGAGGCCTCCAGCCCATTTCAATGTCAATTTATTCAAAATTAAATTGTATGATCTATATGCAATATGAATATTTCTTACATTTATCAGTAGACGAACAGTGTCCATTTCTCTACAGATTGTGTTCAGTCTCTCCTTTCATTGCAATGCTTCACAACTCAATTGTTTGTCCGAAATGATCGATCGAGACAATACGAGCCTTCCTAAATTAAGTAATTTCCACAATAAGTCTGAATGAGAGAGAGAGAGAGAGAGAGAGAGAGAGAGAGAGAGAGAGAGAGAGAGCGACAGAGAGAGAGAGAGACAGAGAGAGACAGAGAGAGAGAGGGAAATAGAGTGAGAGAGTGAACGAACGAACGAAATACTTTATTGGTAGATCATCGGCCCGTACAATGGGGAAATAATCATTAATATAATGCACTTTGCTCACACTACATTTCATCATCACAAAGGACAATGTTGCAGTCTGGTGTTTGACTCAGCAGATCTAGCCGGCAGTCTTCCAAAAGTGTTATTCCATTGGAGTCTGTCGCATAAGTTGTCATTGTAAGGAGAACCTTGTAGAGGAACATACGTGCTTACAAGAAGAGTGTCGTTTTCCATCTCCGAGAGTTCTCTGCTTATCAGTACTGCCACAATATTATAGTAGTCACAACTTATGTTCAGTATGAACTGTCTCAGCGACCTACATACAAGGCAAATGACACCTCCTGAATTTCGTCCATGTCCAGACAGTCTTCTAGTCGGTGCAATGTAAGTGTCAAAATCTTCCAATCCTTCTGTATCCATAGTTATCACAAAAGTTTCAGACATACAGATTATGTCATACTGACACAGTGACGTGGTGAAGTCAGGTTCATACAGTTTTTGAAACAATCCTTCAATATTCCAAACAAGAATTGTTATGCTATCTTGAACTGTTTTATGTGATTTAGGGTGCCTTGGGCTTTGGCCCTCTTCGTATCTCTTACCCTGCGCCCGGCTCGTCCTCGAGTACCTTGGCGTGTGCGGGTGGAGGCAGATGAGAAAGTAGATGAAGAGGCATTACGGGATGGCTCGGTTACCGGTTGGTTCACTTCATGTGTATCGTTATATTGATCAGTTTGGCTCTGTTGGTCAGCTACAATGAGGTAGCTCCCTCGGGAGTACCCACGCATTCCTTTGAGACAGAGTGATATATATATATATGTTACAGGCATTATGTTAAACCAGGCATTAAGTGTAATGACTGAACATTTCAGTCATTAAACGAAATGACTATTTCACTCAGTCATTTCATGAAATGACTAAAATATCTAGGCATTACACGTAATGCCTGACATTTTGAGGTTCATATTACACTTGTTGCCTGGATTGCTTTTTAGGCAACAAACAAAATGACCTGAGTGAGAGTTTAGACTTGTTTTCGACCAATGCCGGTTACATTCTCTGATGAGTGAGTGAGTGATTAATCACAATCCATATTTCAGCCAAAGAATGATTGCTTAATCACATTAAAATGTCCCTGTTTCAATCAATGAGCGAGTTCACATTAATCACATTCTCTGTTGTGGATGCTTGGTGTCAGATCATATTCACATTCAGGTCAGTCAAATCAGAATGGAGCAAACAGAGCAGCAGCCCACTGATTATAAAAGTTTGTTCAAAAGAGAATAATACAATTTATTTGAGAAGAACAAAAGACTCTTCATAACAAAGGTTGCGTACTTTCAAACAATACAGGATCTGAAGACAGGTTCCAAGTCGCGCAAGGGATACTACTACTTTCTGAACAAGTAAGTGATTTTATACTGGTTGGCAGGACTTGTTACATGTAATTATACGTAGCTTCCCCCCTTAAAAAAGTAAATATAACATCTTTATTGCCAACCACAGGGAAATGCGAAGTTGCTCCAGCCGCTATTAAAAAAATAATTTAGACAGCTACTGAACAATTAGCAATCACTAATCATGTTTGTTATCATTATTATGCCATTATCCTGTTCAAGTCTTTCTGTGCAAGATTATGATTGAAAGGAAGAGGTCAAAAGTGTGTCTGACCGACCAGGCTGAGCGAATGGTTAAACGGTCACGCATAGAGATGCAATCTGGAAACATTGGAGATAATGTGGCTGTTCCAATTCCCATGGTAGACAGGAGCAGGGGTGATCCCCGGAACATCCTAGGTGTCATCATCGACAAGAATGAAAATGACCTCTACACCATTGCCACAAGACAGGGTATATCCTTTCTAATAAGTACACACGAGCTGACTTCACTCTCTGTCCTCAACAGCTACTAAGAAACAGTTACATTGACAGAGACAAACATGTGTCACATCGTGAAGCACTGAAACGTACAGCATCTGGCGGTCAAGGTTTCTTAAAATGCAATTATGCTGCCTTGCAGAACAAATGTTCTACCTTGAAATGTAAATGTTTCAAAGCACAGTTGAAGTGCAACAGCCGTTGCCATAACAGCCACATGCTGTAACAAATAACTGACTTCACAAAAAAACAAGTATAGCAGCGAACAGAAGAACAGTGACATTGACAGAGACAAACATTTAAAATGTGCGGCCTTGCAGAAATAATGTTGTCACTTGAGCTGTAAATGTTTATTTTAATGACTGTAATTGTTTAGAATCAAATGTTTAATAAAATAACTGAAGAAATGCTCTTTGAATTCTGTTTTATTGACAACAGATAAGTACATTAACATGTTAAAAACTTTTAGGCATTATGTAAAATGCCTGGCAGTAAATTTCAGGCATTACGGCCTTGCAGAAATAATGTTGTCACTTGAGCTGTAAATGTTTATTTTAATGACTGTAATTGTTTAGAATCAAATGTTTAATAAAATAACTGAAGAAATGCTCTTTGATTTCTGTTTTATTGACAACAGATAAGTACATTAACATGTTAAAAACTTTTAGGCATTATGTAAAATGCCTGGCAGTAAATTTCAGGCATTACGTGTAATGCCTAGAGATTTTAGTCATTTCATGAAATGACTGAGTGAAATAGTCATTTCGTTTAATGACTGAAATGTTCAGTCATTACACTTAATGCCTGGTTTAACATAATGCCTGTAACATATATATATATATATATATATATATATATATATATATATATATATATATAGAGAGAGAGAGAGAGAGAGAGAGATAGAGAGAGATAGAGAGAGAGAGTGAGAGAGAGAGACAGAGAGAGAGAGAGAGAGAGAGAGAGAGAGAGAGAGAGAGAGAGAGAGAGAGAGAGAGAGAATGGCAGCGATCATGGGAGACAGTGCCAGTGCTGATGCGCTTATCCTCTGTGGCAAAAGCATTACATTTAAACTTGTGTCTCTCAGAAATGGTGCTAGTACACGTACATGTATAGTCAGTCACAGTGCGAAAGTCCGGGATGAGTGTTCATCGTCTCTCGAGGCACAAGAGGATAATAGTTGAGACTCTTCTTAGACACGGCTCAGAGGCCATTCATAGAGTCGGTTGTTTATTTTAATTTTAAAAAGATATATTGCTGCCTATCCTGCAAGTGTTTGGATGCGGTCTCGTGTTTTATCTTTTCTGCAGAAACTGTCTTTCACCAACAATTTGTTGTTATTGTGTTTATCTAACATTTTACATTTGATCGTGAAATCGAGAGAACCATTTTCCGACACGCAGGAAGAACACCGAGGGAAAAACATAAAAAGATGTGGTCCAGAGGCCAATTTGTACCTGCAGAACGGGAAAGCGTTGTCA
>JAWQFJ010011721.1:50000-62500 GCA_034096865.1 Theodoxus fluviatilis
CCCCATTAAATGGTGTGTTTGTCTGGGACGAAGACGGTGAACACCCAATTTTAAATTATCGGCCGTGAACGTGTGTCTTCCGAGGACACATCGACAATAAATTGAATAAACCAGCAGTGAAGCTGTTTATTCTGCTGGTGACCAGAGAAGAAACGTCCTTGATGTTAACTTTCAGTCATCTCCCATCGTGTTGGTCGAATGGTCTCCTACAACATCTAATAACAGTGAAGACTCATTAAACGAAATATCTGCCGCTGAGGTTTGTCTTGCATGAGGACTGTGAAGAGTCGCCAGTGAAGACGTGTCTCCTGAAGACACGTTCGATTTCCTTTTGCCTTGATGGTGTTTTTTTAGCTGGTCATCAGGGAAGCACAATGCACAATATTGTGGATGTGGGGGTCCTTGGAGAATCATTTCAGCAAAGACGCTCAGTAGAAAGACGTGGAACTTCGCATGAAGCTGCGAATCTGAATGTTTAGAGTTACCGTTCCTTGGCAGGAAGGGTGAGTGGGGGTGAGGGTGGGGGCCTCGCAGCAATACTGATTGAAAGAGGCGCGGGGGCGTCTTCTGCAGCGTCAGCGTGATTTCTTGCCATAATAATAATAATAATAATAATAATAATAATAATAATAATAATAATAATAATAATAATAATAATAATAATAATAGTAATAATAATAATAATGTGGATTTATGAAGCGCCTTACCAATGAGTTAAGACATGCTCAAGGCGCATACATACACAACCATTACAATATACAATAACAGTCAATCACCTCAAGCTCAACTTAATAAACTTAATACATGAGAGTCAGACATTCACTTCAGACATTCGACAAACTGATGTACAGCGTCACCGCTAAACCATGAAACTGGGGAGAGGGGGAGGAGGGACAGGAGGGTGGTAGGGGGCTTATGCAAGCTAGTACAAAGAGAACAGTGAGGGGAGGAAGATGAAGAAACTTAGACTGATCAAGGAAAGATTTCAAGAAGAGCTGAGTTTTGAGAGCAGAGCGAAAGGTCGAGGGAGATGTAGAGTGACGAACAGAGGCGGGGAGGTCATTCCAGATAGAGGTAGCCTGATAAAAGAAAGAGCGTTCACCAACTTTTGTTTTAACTGGAGGGTCCTCCGGGAACCTGAGGATTCTTGAGTCTGCGGAAGAGCGTAGCTGTCTAGCGGGTGTGTAGATGTTCATGGGTTTAGAGAGATATTGAGGAAGGAATTCAGCGAAGTAATAGTAGCAAAGACAGGCGATCTTGTATTGGACTCTAGCACTAATGGGCAACCAGTGGAGAAAGCGGAAGAGAGGAGTGAGATGATCTGACTTTTTTGACTTACAGATGAGTCGAGCTGCAGCATCTTGCACTCTTTCATTGCAATGTTCGCTCTAAGCACAGTTGTGCCGGAAAATCTTTTTCTCGGTTCCGCAAAGTCGCAGAAAAGTAATTTGAACACTCCGTTTAGATCACAAGTAAATATGGCCCCGGTGCTCGTGTGCCTCATGCAGACATATACCCCAATTATTGACGGGAACATCTTGATATTAGAAGTTTCGACATTTCAGATGTCAGTAAAGTACAGTTTTGGTGATCTGTATCCTTCACTTCACAAATGAACGTGTGCTTACTGAGCAATGCTCCAAATAGCCAGGTTAAAGAAAAAGTGCTAAGTTAAGGGTGTTTTGGATTCAATATTCGATAGTATTTTCATAATACAGCAGCATGCTTGAAAATATCAACTACTTCAAAATAAGTGGTTTACTAAACACTTTCCGATCAATTGATACCACGTACTGCGCTCCACTTCGAACGCAGCACGTCTCACTAGTAACGTACTACATCACAAAATCCAAGTCAAGCGCACACACACACAAACACACACACACACACACACACACACACACACACACACACACAGACACACACATACACACACACACACAGACACACACACACACACACACACACACACACACACACACACACACACACACACACACACACACACACACACAGACGAAAAGTATTTCAATCAAGATGTGCAGTCTGAAAAACTTCGTTGCTGTTGGGGGTCAATTTATGACAAAATAGGATTACCCAAATGTAAGGGACACAACTCTTCTGCATCCTCGCTTTTGTACCTGAAGGCTATGAAATAGTTCCATGTCTTTCTTTGTGCCGTCTTCATTTACTAAAATACTCAATCAAAAGCTTTTAGCAGAGAAAATGTGTCTTGAATGATCAAAATAGGCAACAATCTCTCCGACACACTCCCGTGGTCCGAGAAAGAGTCTGCTCCGCATGCTGGCAGTGAAGAGCCCTCCACAGCATGCTGGCAGTGAAGAGCCCTCCACAGCATGCTGGCAGTGAAGAGCCCTCCACAGCATGCTGGCAGTGAAGAGCCCTCCACAGCATGCTGGCAGTGAAGAGCCCTCCACAGCATGCTGGCAGTGAAGAGCCCTCCACAGCATGCTGGCAGTAAAAGGCTGTCTGCCACACTCGCAGTAGCCATCCCGCGCTGTGCCGGTTGAAAAAAGGCCCTTCCTGATTTAGCCAGTGCATGTGTACCGCGGATTTTTTCAACCTTCTATGAAAATTATAGTAACAGAAGTTGGCACTCACACAAATAGACCGAATGTGTCGAAACAGTCAGTTTCAAATCAATTAATAATTTTTCACGGGTGGAAGACACTGATTATTGAAAAGTTGTCAAGTTGTTGTAAAGAGCGGTGTCAAGTTCCGACAATCCTTTTTCATGTTCTGCTTTTTCAGGCCTCTAACTCTAATTGCTTTTAATTAGTTTGCGACACTTTAAGGGTAATTATTTTCCCTTCCATTCAATTGCCTTTTTTGTACAGCGAGGACCTTTCAACAATCATTAACAAAGTACACGTACATCCGGCGTATTGGCAATAACAATCTATCTGTGTTGGCTATGGGATTATAGCCTGTATTGGCCTGGTGAAGATTCAGCTTCAAAGCAGACAGTGGTTCATTTGCCTTCGTAGCGATAAAGCCCAGGTTGTTTGACTACTGAAGGTCCTTGCTGTATCAAACAGTGGTGAGCGGGCAATCTCCCGAAAGACAGCACTATGGATCTGTCCCAGAAAATTGCGCAAACGGCCAAACACACAATCCTCCTAGTGAAGATCCATTTCAGGTAGATTAAGAAAGGGAAATCATCAGTCGCAGATATGTGAGTACGATATTCATCAAATGCCTTGTATGATCTCGCTAAAAGCTCTTTCATGACTAGAAATAACTAGGAATGAAGAAGGGATATTAACATTTCGGTGAATCATTTTCAAACAAGGAAGTAAGAAAAGGCAGACGTTGCGTCCCGTGATCATTAAAATTGCTCTGCGTGTGCCGGCCGTGCTTATGACCGCCTTCTCGCTGAAAGGTGGCATAAACTGTGCATACAAAACCCGCGAACACCATTGATTCGTGTATTTGAAGACAGGATCAACGTTGTTTATCAGGATTGCAGGCAGTGAAAAATGCAATGGCAAAAATGCCGGCTTTTATCAACAGTTAGTGTAGCCGGGAACAAAGCTGCCTTCTCATTATTCGCCTTCTTAGTCTTACTTCCTTCGGGAGTAGGGAGCGCCTGTAGCGTGGAAAATAGTAACCCGTGGAAAACAGTAACCGGAAGTCATCGCAGAGTTATCTGCGAGGGACGTGCTTTATGCAATTTACCGCTCCTGCACCTGTTCTTCGCATGGAATATATTCCGACAAACGACGCATTAGTTGCTTTACGAGGTTTTGGTGCATTTGTGTAGTTTAACACATGATGTAGCGTTCAAAAAAGTTTTTCCCCGTGTAAAGCCGTCTCCCCTGCCGGAAATAATATGGGAGTCACCTCCCTGTAGTCTGTTTGTAGTCTGGTTTTATAAAACGCGACCGTTGACTGACTTGGCACGCCCGGGGAGTTATGCTAAGATCCGGCCGCGTAAATATATCTGCGTTTTGTGACAAACGTCTTGCTCGGCGGTACTGTAGGCTACTCCATGCACCTTAACGGTGCGCGTGATTCGGGTGTAATCTTAAGCTAAACGACGTTCCGAATGTTTCCGACTTCGACCATTTCAGCAGCGCCAATAAACGTCGTTTAGTTTAAGATTACACCCGAATCACGCGCACCGTTAAGGTGCATGGAGTACAGTACCGCCGAGAAAGACGTTTGTCACAAAACGCAGATATATTTACGCGGCCGGATCTTAGCATAACTCCCCGGGCGTGCCAAGTCAGTCAGGCGGAGTGGCGGGTGCCGTCTCTTTTTAGAGTGGAATTCTCAGCACGTCCCTCGCAGATAACTCTGCGATGACTTCCGGTTACTGTTTTCCACGGGTTACTATTTTCCACGCTACAGCGCCTATTCCATTCCCCCTCGTCCAATCGTGTCATGTGAGTTCGGTGTGCATTTTGCATGGTTCTCTTCTGCTAGTCTGGAGCGGTCAAGCAGTTGCCCTTCACATCACTTGTCATTTGGAATAGACATGCCTTCCCGCTCTCCCTATCATACGTACTGTGTATTAGATATCCATTTGTCTTGCAGCTGACCATTCCATCACTTGTTAATTCGATTTGACGTTGAACTGCAGACCGTTCATTTCCCTCTCATCGTCGCCGAATTGTTTCGTTTAAGTGATAAACTCGTTGTTTCCTCTCAATAAAGACACTTGGTTTCAATGGTACAATATTCACTCCATAGACTTTGTCGTGGTAAACGGAAACATTTCAAACAAGTAATTTTGGTCACGTATAGAGAAGTAAGAAGCCCTTTTTGGTCACTTAGAAACACAAACTCAGAGACAGGCTGAGATCGCATCAGCCTATCCCCAGCCTGGCTCCTCTGGGGTCTGCACATCCTTTTGACAAAATGGGAACCCTGCCAGTCTGAGAGATTACGGTCACCAAGATCTCGGGCTGGACTAGGCCACTACCACCCGACCTCGGACCAGCCAGCAGGTCCTGTACCCATGAATGATTACGGTTGTGGAAAACGGCTACGATTTGTCTCATACCTGCGCCCTTCTACCATCAAACTTCGCACCCCTTAATGCTCGATCCTTGTCACCGGCTCGATCCATCACAATAACACCAAGTTTAATCTTGGAGAAATGTGCGGACCTGCATGAGTGCCACTCACGGTCTAAGGTGCTCGGTGTCCCCCCAATCCCTTGGCAGCTAGACGTCTCGAGCCCAGTTCAGTAGCCCAGCCAGGAGCCACGGTGCTCCGTTTTGCAAAGGCACCGCTCTTCGGCCTTCTTCGGAGGTCCTCAGCTCTCGACGTCAATCGAAGGAACTCGGTTCGCCCTACTTAAGTTAACAAGATGGAGGATCGACAGAGAAAGAGACGTTACAATTTATTTAAAATTTCACCGCGAATGTCTTTCCTGACCCATTTTATCCACAAGATCCTAAACCCCGTCACCTCATCCTCAGATCAGTTTCCCTCCGCCTAACTGTGCAAACACACGAACAACAAGTCTGTGTTCGGTGAGATATGTTCGAATTTTGTGCAGTGCAGATCATTATTCATGGGCATTTTGCTTTCAACACAGTTGACACGAAAAAAAGATTACTTTTTGGTAACCCCCACGTATGAAAATAATTGTGTTTCGCTCATGTAACCATAACGTAGAATATCACAAAACTGAATATGATACGAGAACCACGGAGACCTGCTAGTAGCATATCGTACAGCTCAATGGCAAGTGAGGTTGACATTGCGAGCCGATCAGGGGCGTGTTTCTTAGGCAAGGACTCTCGAGAGAAACTCGAGGGCTAGGCGTTGCCTATGGCGTCTCGTTCACAAGGAGGCACTCGCTTCAAAGTAGGGTGGTCGAGGCAGCTCTGGAGGTACTTCGCCGCTTCTAGCTGCAGAGGCCCGTTTGAACCAACGGCGAAGACAGTGCCAATTGGGTTGTCGTTCATGGACGGCACTGCCTGTAATGTGCTTCTCAGTCAGAGAATGGAAAAGTGTACGTGCACGGAAGTATTTGCTGTTCGAGTGTTCATTTAAATATTTTTGAGGAGTATGTGTATAGGTTATTTTTGGACAAACATTGTCGAAATTTATTTCATCGATTGAATACATGAAGCACCGTACATGTCCACTCTCTGAATTATGTCCCTTGAATTGATCGGAGTGTATCGAAGCACAACGTTTTCGACAAAATTGTCCACAAATGAACTCGAGTTGCTTTTCTTTCGTTGAAAAAGTTCCCGTGTCATTCGAGATGTCGCCATGGTATGTTCTATCAAGTGAAAAACTGCTGTTATTTTGTCTATCGGCAACCTCTTCATCGACTCTCATGCCAAGATGCAGCCATGTTCACTCGGACTTTCGCCTTGTCAATTGATGATTGGCCGTTTCTTAGACGTCTTTCGCTGATTGCCTCGCTCTCGGCTTGCCCTCGAGGAGGGTACCAAGTGTAGGCAACGCGCCCCAGAGCCAAGGCGCCGTTTCTCTATAATTCCCTTTGCAAAAAGGACTGTCGCGCCACAGAAGCTAATGTGGGGCACCGGGACAGAATCAGTTCAGTAAGACTTGACCCTGCTTTCAAACTATCCGAGAAGACCCAGATCCCGTTCCATGCGTAGCTACGAAAAGGTTACCAATGCCCAGGGAACATCTCATCCGCACTCGTCTACCATCAGGCGGGAAAATCAACATCTCACCGTTTCTTCTGGCAGGCAAATGTGCCATCACAAAGCAGATAATGCGTAGACAATGATTAAACAAGTATTCATCTTTGCACTTCAGTGCGTGTGCCACTCTCTTCTTTTTCAAATCGACTGTCTCAACCACTGTTGAGGAGAGTTTTTTAATTTTCAGAATAAACACGCAGGGCAAAAGGCGTTTGCTTTATGCCCTTGCCAACTTCCCCCTCCCTGTGGTTTGGAGTAACAATGAACCCACCACGTCTCCTCACGAAATTCATTGGAGGTGAATAACTAGGAACAACGTGCCTTGACTTGCTTTTGTTCTAACCATCTCTGATGGTTTTTCGTTATTGATGGACTTAAATATTATTCAAAGGTAGATAGGCCGTAAAATTACATCCATCCATCCATCCATTCATCCATCCACCCATCCATCCACCTATCCACCCATCCATCCATCTATCCATCCGTCCATCCATCCATCCATCCATCCATCCATCCATCCATCCATCCATCCATCCATCCATCCATCCATCCATCCACACATCCACACATCCATCCATCCATCCATTCATTTATACATCCACCCATCCATCAATCCATCCATCCATCAATCCATCCATCCATCCATCCACACATCCATCCATCTATCCATCCATCCACACATCCACCCATCCATCCATCCATCCATCCATCCATCCATCCATCCATCCATCCATCCATCCATCCATCCATTCCTGGTGACTCGGTGTCTGGTGAGAAGGTGACGATTTGTCTGCTTCGCGGAGATTCCGCTTAGGAGCACAAGTCCCAGTACATATGGCAGTAGCAATACCAATGGGGCCACACTGAGCTTGGCGTGGGGCCACACTGAGCTTGGCGTGGGGCCACACTGAGCTTGGCGTGGGGCCACACCGAGCTTGGCGTGGGGCCACACTGAGCTTGGCGTGGGGCCACACTGAGCTTGGCGTGGGGCCACACTTAGCTTGGCGTGGGGCCACACCGAGCTTGGCGTGGGGCCACACTGAGCTTGGCGTGGGGCCACACTGAGCTTGGCGTGGGGCCACACTGAGCTTGGCGTGGGGCCACACTGAGCTTGGCGTGGGGCCACACCGAGCTTGGCGTGGGGCCACACTGAGCTTGGCGTGGGGCCACACTGAGCTTGGCGTGGGGCCACACTGAGCTTGGCGTGGGGCCACACTGAGCTTGGCGTGGGGCCACACTGAGCTTGGCGTGGGGCCACACTGAGCTTGGCGTGGGGCCACACTGAGCTTGGCGTGGGGCCACACTGAGCTTGGCGTGGGGCCACACTGAGCTTGGCGTGGGGCCACACTGAGCTTGGCGTGGGGCCACACTGAGCTTGGCGTGGGGCCACACTGAGCTTGGCGTGGGGCCACACTGAGCTTGGCGTGGGGCCACACTGAGCTTGGCGTGGGGCCACACTGAGCTTGGCGTGGGGCCACACTGAGCTTGGCGTGGGGCCACACTGAGCTTGGCGTGGGGCCACACTGAGCTTGGCGTGGGGCCACACTGAGCTTGGCGTGGGGCCACACTGAGCTTGGCGTGGGGCCACACTGAGCTTGGCGTGGGGCCACACTGAGCTTGGCGCCGGTGCTTTGTGACCTCAATCTCAGCGGGTCTGCTGCCGTGGATTGAACGAACGCCGTGACTCGTTCTTGGAGTGAGATTCATCTTCCACATCAGACGGAGTCGTGTCTGTTCACGAGGAATCCGTTTACAACTCGTTTCCATCAATGGAGAGAAGTTCTGTGTCGGTCCCTATCAGATCTGGAGATCTGGATGGTGAAGGCACACATTTTGTGACCGGAGCACACATTCCCAGTGGAGTTCTCATTGCCTTTGTGCATTATTACAGGGAAATTACGAGTAAGAATCTATATAAAGACTACGCTTCTAAACCGTTGTCGAGGTGAGAAATACACTTCGGTGTGATAGCGAATGATATTATCGACCTTTCTGATCTCGCTATGTAGCGCTCAGGAACTATTACAACATACCTTTCATGATAGAGTGGAGAGTTACTTTAACTGCATTTGTTTCGTTACTATCATTAGAGGATTTACATGGCATTCTAAACAACACCCATAAATGCCATCTCCTCCTTCTAGTACCACCATAACGATGGATAGATATGCTATAATAATCTCCAATATTTACACGTTATCCTCAACTTTGCCTTCACCACTTCCCTTTCGACCATCACTATTCGAATACATAACATTAAACATCACCATTCCTGCTGTTGCTGCGACCATCGGTGTCACCGTGACTACCCACCATTGTTAACAACAGCAACTCAGACTATAACGAGATGAAACCGACGTCAAGGACGATGGCACCCCTCGATTCATGGGGCCGTTGATCCCAGACAGATGGGCAAGAACAGTTGGTATACTACATTCAAACAGGCGCCAACCATCACTAACCATAGGGCTCTCAAGGAAAGCGGGAAAAAAGGGTTCACTTCATTTGTTTTCTCATGACTTCAGTCAGGGTTTGAAAGTGCTACACGTAGTGAAACGCTGAAGGATTCTACAGACAAATTCCTGCTTTACCAGTAGCAGGCGGCTTGCAGTCCAAGATTCAGGGGGGATCACAAGTTTCAGCAGGCAAAGAGCTCGTAAGAGCAAACTTTTCCCCCAAAGAACTTTATTTGCAGTAAAGAGTAGTCATAATCGTAGCCATCGTATCTAAACACGAACTTATAACTACATCAACTTACTCATTCCCGGAAAAAACCCTCCACTTCGACTAAAACTTCTCTAAACTGCCTTGCATTCCTGCAGCACATTCCTCCACACGCAATACATTCAGAAATAAATTTAAAAAAACCCTATAAAACAGGAGTAGTTTGTCTATACTTCTTTTGTAGCATGTATGTCTCTGTTACAAATGTGAATCTTTGTCCGGAAAACCAAACAAAATATCTCGCTTGTTTAGACGTAGGACTTTGTTATATCACAAAGGAAACCACTCATTTGTTTCCAAAGGGCTGCTCTAAATGGAGAGTCAACGAGGAGCTGCTTCAATGTTTCAGTTTCTGTCAGACAGAAAGAGCAGACATCTTTCTGAACAATCATTAGTTTAAATAAATATTCATTGATGGGGAGAATTCTGCATAATATTCTATAGGCCTACTGAAAGTCCCTAAGTTTACATTTCTTGTTGTTGCTAAAGGAATGAGACAATACCGCCTCCACGGAAGATCACTCAATTCTAATCTTCTTAGTAAGTTATTTGTGCAGTAGGTTTTCGATAATTGTCAATAAATATGTTATAAGTCATTCTTGCATGCCTTGGTTTATTTCTTAGTAAAATGCTTCGAACAGGCGGTACAAGATCACTAAACCGTACAACTTGCACTAGCTCTTGAGAGGTTACTATTCCAGTGTGCAGGGGTTATACTCAACAGTTTCCCGAAGAGCAGGCATAATTTCACATTACAAAGTTGATCCACAGACAAATCGAAGGCTGGTATGACGACATTTTGGTGACATCATCATGAAAATCAATGCACCTGAATAAATTTCACAGTCCTGAAGTCCATATCCAGTGAAAGCATTGCATATGCTTTCTTGGTTCTGAAAATTCCAACTCTAGGATGTGACAAACATGTTTATTTCTGAGGTAGTTTGTCTTAGCGGTCTGTCGAAGGAGTTTACAGTTGATGCGTTTTCGTCTCAAGAGGCACATTGATGAACATCAAGGGATCAAGCTTAGCGTGCCACAACGTTCCTTTTCCTGCCTTTGAAACGATTACATAACGATACGTAAAAGATTTGGCAGCCCGAGAGAGCCACTGACCTGGACGGAAGGGAAGGAAAAGTTCTTTGACCGAAGAATGAGCGCCTGCTGAATAAAGTAACGTAATTGGCGTTGTTTTGCACTTCGCACCAAGTGCCCGCAACCAGAGAGTGTTTGTAGTGCCGACGTTTTAGGAGTAGACCTATCAACCCACGATTTCTCGCTGCAGACAGAGCAGCACAACGTTGTGAGAGCGCTAGGCGTATCTTTGCATTGCATCCTCATTCACTTGGGGGCTCAAGAGACCTGACCGGAGTCTGTTTCCTTGCTGCAGGAGCCTGCGGTCAAAAACCTTTCACCCTGGCGATGATCTTGTGTTTTCTTTCTCGCAGACACATGCTTTCTCACACAAATGGCCGCCCATTCCCTGGAGAATTTGCATCCTGCGCCCTAGGTGGTGACTTTCCCTACAAGGTCCTACGGCGATTCTCGGCCTGCCCTGCCCTTAAAGCGAGATAATTAGTCCTGATGGATCGGTTCGCAGGCAAAGGGGTATAGCCAAGTGGCAAAAAGTTAATAGAATGTAGCAGAGGAGTGGCCAACGAACTTGCTCGCTTCTCCGGGCGCCATCGCGCTTGCAAAGGCTCTGTATCCGCACCTCCAGGGTGAGATCGAGGCTCTGACCGAGGTGGCTTTGGTAAGGGACGAGGCGCCAGGGGTCTGTCTATGGTCGTCAATGACACAGCACTGTCCTCTCTTGACGAGTGGTTGACTGCTACGTCCGCTGTTTAGTCGCTGGCAATGCAACATCTCCTGGGGTCTGAGGGAAGCGTTGTGGATAGTGCAGGATAACATGGAACGATCCGTCATAGTCCTGCGCACAAGTCCTATAGTGTGTCATCGCTAGGAAAGAGTATCGTTTCTGCTGGGAAGGTCTAAGAAATCCGGCTTTTGCCATCGCGTGACCACTTTGGACTTGTCAGATTTCCTGTGTGCCACAAGGATGCCTTTTGGGTTGATCAGAAATCGTGTTGTTGTAACTACGTCATAGTTTTCTTCGAGAAAATTCACATTATGATGCTGTTTCAAATTCATGATGTACAAAGACGTAAGTAGCTTAACCAAGCCACTTTCAAGCGTACATGTTCTTGGAGATGTGTGTGTGTGTGTGTGTGTGCGTGCGTGTGCGTGCGCGCGCGCGCGTGTGTGTGTGAGTGTGTGCGTGTGTGTGTGTGTGTGCGCGAGTGCGTGTGTGTGTGTGTGAGTCTGTGTGTGTGTGTGTCTGTGTGTGTGTGTCTGTGTGTGTGTGCGCGCGCGCGTGTGCGTGTGTGAGTCTGTATCTGTGTGTGTGTGTGCGTGTGTGTGTGTGTGTGCGCGCTTGTGCGTGCGCGTGTGTGCGTGTGCACGCGCGCGCGTGTGTGTGAGTCTGTGTGCGCGCGCGCGCGCGCGTGTGTGTGTGTTTTCGTGTGTGACTGTGTGTGTGAGTCTCTGTATGTGTGCGTGCGTCTGTATGCAACTGTGTGTGAGTAGCCTAAGTGAGCGAACGAGCCAACGAGCGAGGAGCGAGAGAGAGAGAGAGAGAGAGAGAGAGAGAGAGAGAGAGAGAGAGAGAGAGAGAGAGAGAGAGAAGGTGTGTGTTTGTGCTGTTGTTTTGCAAACGAAATGGTTTATTGAGAAAGCCTCCGGTCTATTTCAACGAATGTTACAGATATAACATTACCATGTGTGATGTTTACATATCATCAAGCTGTGCCTACAATATGTAGACTACAAAAATAATCATTTGAGTAAAAGTCATGTTGTTCAGGTGAATTTTTTGCTTAGAATCGATGTTTGAGAGCTTGGAATGGAAAGAGGCTGATTGCTCTAATTACATCATCCACTCCTGAACAAAACACACGGAGAGAGAGAGAGAGAGAGAGAGAGAGAGAGAGAGAGACAGACAGACAAACAGACAGACAGACAGACAGAGACAGAGAGACAGACTCAGAGAGTTTAATCGAAACAGGAGGTAAAGAGGTAAACAGATTCGAGGTCAGTGGTTGATGAGAAAATGAACTC
>JAWQFJ010011721.1:67500-70117 GCA_034096865.1 Theodoxus fluviatilis
AGATTCAAGGAGGGCGAGGATCTGGATTTATACCTGACCAGATTTGAGAGAGTGGTCACAGGAGCAGGATGGGCAAAGGAAGAATGGGGAAGAGCGTTAACCGCTCTTATGGAAGGGGCTGCCGGGGAAACGTTAGCTACGCTCAGCTTAGAGCAGTTGCAAGATTACACTGCAGTCAAAAAAGCTCTGCAAGCGAGGTTCAACCTCACAGCGGAAGCTTACAGAAGAAAATTTCGCCAAGCTCGTCGGGAAGGGGACGAAACCTTCTCTCAGATGCTAGGAAGATTGCAGGCTAGCTTTACGCGGTGGTTGCAAAGGGCTGACAAACAGGACCCATTTGAGGATGTTCGAGACATGGTGCTACAAGAGCAGGTGTTTGAGACGATGCCTGTTGGACTGGCCACCACCGTGCGCACTCATGATCCCAAGAATGTAAGGGAGCTGGTTGAGATCGCGGATAGGCATGTGGAAGCAAGACGGGCTACTGAGATAGATACCCCGGTGACACGATTCCATAAAAAACCAGCGGATCTCGGGAAACCTGCCAAAGCATCAAATGATCCTGGAATAGATGATCAGTATGTGGATGGTTGCTGGCAATGCGGGGGAAAAGGGCATATTCGTGCATTCTGCCCAAAGCGTAGGCAAGTTAATCCCACCAACAATGGACCTGTCACTAAGGCTCATTTTGCCTATTTGGACTCCACTCATCACAGTTCCACAGTGGCAAGAGTGTTCTCTCGGAAGAGGAAAGTTTGCATCAATGGGAAAGTAGTAGATGCAATACGGGACACTGGAAGTGATCACGTGCTAGTGCCATCATCCTTAGTTTGTCCTGAAAATGTCACTGGGGAAAAAATCATGGTTCAATCCTTGCATGGATTGAAGGAACATGACACCGCCAAGATTCATTTGCAGACTGGGTTCTACTCGGGCGAGACTGAGGTCATTGTCACTGACGGAGATATCCCTGTGATATTGGGCAACACATGTTTTGATGCTCAAGGGAAGGCCTTTCCGGTTCCTTTATACGAGACCACTACATTGCCCAGTGGTGGAAGAGACCGGAGGCGACAAGGTGGAAGGGACCGGAGTCGACGAGAAGGTGGAAGAGGCTGGAGTCGACAAGAAGGTGGAAGAGACAGGAGGCGGCATGGTCAGAGTTGTTCCCGGGAAAAATGGAAGGGTGGATTTCTTGAGTCGTGTTGTTTTGTCGGACTAGTATCTGGATGCTAGTCCTAGGGGGGAGGTTCTGTCACGACTCGGGGTTAAAATGTGTTTTTGTAAATAAGTTTATAGGGTGGGGCTTTGGGGCCTTTAAACGGTTTGTCTGCCTTTTAGTTCGGTATTAGGCTGTTCAGTGTTTTGCACGTGTTTTGCTTGGGGTTATCTGGGTTTTGAAAGAGTGAATTAGATTTGTTGCGTGGTCAATTAAGTTTACTCAGATTAACGTGAGTCACTGTTTTGCCTAATCTTAACTTGGTCGACAGCAAAGGGAGCTAATTGGGGTAGGCCTCGCTGATGCAGGCCCCCCCAGATGAGCACAAATTCCCGCGCAGTGCTCTCCCCTCACTCCTTATAGCCCGTGCTCTCCGGGTAACCCGTCAGTTCACTTCTTAGCTGGAAGGTCGACAGACGCCACTACACAATTCAGGAAGATTACGAAAGCTATGGGGAAGAGACGCCGCTACAGGGTGGACGAACGAAGTTCTGAGGAAGAACGTTCAGTTCGCAAGCGTTATCGGTCCCCTTCCTCTGATAGACGTAGCAGACGACACAGTAGCGAAGAGTCTCGTTTTCGCTCTCGCGGTCGCCATCTGCATTCCCCGTCTCCGTCGTCGGACGAACATAGTTATGAGGCTCCACGTGGCTCGCATGAGTCGAAAAGAGACTTTCTCCCTTCGCAAGTGGGGAAGAAAGACCACCTTCAGCAGGTGGAGGATGACGAGAGGACGGAAGAAGGTTCAACGGTGTGTTCAGCTCTGGTCAGAGGTGGGTGGAGTTTCATTCGCGCTTCGATTTCTACCGATGAGTTCGCCGCGAAGCCAGAGGGTAGCATCAAAAAGATAGGCGCACCCAGTGCGAGGGAAGCTGCCACCTCTTTCCACCCCGTTCCTAAGCAAGCTGCAGAACTTCAGGAGCAATTTTCTTTGGCCGTTCAGCATGGAAATATGTCATCTACTTCCGGACTGATTACCGCCCCGGCTTTGGAGTTTTTACCGAAGAGCTACGCTCCTGATTTTCCTCTTTGGTCTGCTGGCTCTCGTCGTTTTGACCCTTTCACGCTTGCTTCAAACGCCCACCTCAAGTTGGAGCTGACTGACAAGTCGTTGCGCACGATGGAATCTACGCCCTTGAATCTGTTTCAGGTTCCTATGCGTACATGCTTGCGCAGGCACAGCAGTCAGTGCTGGAAGACGGCTTTTCCTCTGAAAGACAGATGGAAGATTTCTACAACGCAAACCAGGCCTTGCAGGAAGCCGCCAATCACTTATTGGTCCTGTCTTCACAGTCTCTGACTAACTTCAACCTCTTAAGAAGAGATATGCTGCTCGCTACTCAGACAGAAGTTTCCAGAGATGCCACTTGCCTTCGCAAATGTCGCCTCTCTTCTCTA
>JAWQFJ010011726.1:0-19466 GCA_034096865.1 Theodoxus fluviatilis
CCATTCCTCGTGGGTGGCTCTTGACAGTCTTTCCAACCATGGGTTGCACCCAAGGAATATATAAAGCTCTGGAAATATTTGGTGACATAAACGTTCTGTGACAATAAAAAGGTGAGTCTCTGACTGGCATCAACAACACTTGGTGGAAAATGATAGTGATTGTAATGTAATGTCGTCGACGAATACGATAATGACGGCGATGAGGATAACGACAACAATGATGATCTCAGGTATAATAATAACGCCGACCACAAGACAACAACGTCCACCACATGACGATCATGGTATCTGTATTGCTAACGATGAAAACAACAACTAAGGCACGGTCGATCATGTCGAACTTAGCTAGGTGGCTGCTGGAGGCAACATAAAACTCATGGCATGCTAAGTCTTTCATTTAATGGGAAAGTACCTGGTCCATTTTTAAATTGACTAGAGTGATGTGCATGAGAAAACTAGGCTAAAGTTGGAAAAAACACAAGATGAAATATTTCAACACCAATTTTGTCAATTCATTCATGCGTATTCCAGAAAAAAACACCAGCATGCTCATAGAGGAATTTTTAAATTCATTTCCCGTACTGTAAAAGGACAGCCATTTGTAACACAGCACGCTGAGGAGTTTTCTCTGCGTTAGCTCCAAACCTGTTTTGCCGACTTTGATCGTGTTTCTCCTGCAGGGTCACAAATTGGTATTTAATCAACATATATGATTTTTTTAAATCGTTTGCAGCAATCCCTGGTCCAAACGCGCTTTGGAGGGGGAACGTCGAACGTCGATTAGGGTAGGAGATAGAACTTCAAACCTTTAACAGAAGCATTGAGACGGAGAGGACAAAAAAAATGCAATGCTCTTAAAACGAATCGCTGTTAATGGATTGAGATAGAGTAGTTTGAGTCAGATTAAGAAACACCCGAACGCGGAAATAGAAAGCTTTATCTGAATCCAGGAGGGGAAATGAAAGTGGCAAGGATCCCTGCAAAAGTAAAAGTGGTAGGAAGGCATTTGCATGGATGTCGCAACGAATCTGCACTATCGAACCAAAGCGTGTTGTGATATAGCCGTGGTCCTTGTAAGAAGACAAAGCGATGACGCTTGAAATCGGACGCACAGAGACTGGTCCTGTTTTAATATCTGCCTCGATCGATGTTTCTATGGAAACGCACATGAAAACATTGACCTTGAAAGAACACGAGATGACCTCTTGTGGTAAGCTGCCATGCACAGCGGTTGCATCACATTCCTTTGTATCTGACCGCGTATGTTTCTATCCTATCTTATTCCCAGGCTTGCTTTCCAACGCTCCAACCCTCAACCGCCTCACTCCCTTTTGCTTCTCCACCCTCACAATTCCTTTCACCTCCCCTTCAGCCTGTTTCAATTCTTTATCCCACAGCACTCGTCTCTCTCCTCCGCGCTTCCTACTCGCAAAGCAGCGTGGTGAAATACAAAAATTCCTGTTAGAGGTGACGCAACTGAGACCGTGCATCAATGAACGAGCTTGCATGTGTACGTGCGTTAGTGAACTCGTTATGCGCGTTTATGCATGCTCCTTTGATGGTATGCGTTTCTCTCTTTCTCTTTCTCTGTGTGTGCGTGCGCGCACCTGTGTGTGTGCATGTGTGTGTGTGTGTGTGTGTGTGTGCGTGTGTGTGTCAGAGAGAGACAGACAGACAGACAGACAGACAGACAGACAGACAGACAGACAGACAGACAGACAGACAGACAGACAGACAGACAGACAGACAGACAGACAGACAGACAGACAGACAGACAGACAGACAGACAGACAGACAGACAGACAGACAGACAGAGAGACAGACAGACAGACAGACAGACAGACAGACAGAGGGGGGGGGGAGGGAGGTTGGGGGGGGGGGGGGGGTAGAGAGAAAGGAAGATAACTGAGTTGTTGTGCAGACGTGCCACTTGCAAGGTTTTATGATATATATACGTTTTGCTTGGGAAAGACACCTTATCACCACAGTTCAAGTTGTAACCGGTTTTGGTTTGCGTCGTGAGCTACCAGTATTCCTCTGTAGTTTTAGTACTTTCTGTGCGAGGACCTGAGTACACTTGTGGTTGAGTGTTCACTGTAAACTTCCAATCGCAAGTAAATGAAAACCTGAAAATCCCGAGATACATATTTGCAGACTTTGCACCCCGCATCGAAATGACAGTCACTACACACAAAAGACACACACGTATTCAACTTCTTGCAACTTCAATACGCGAAGAAAGCATCCCAGAGCTCCTGCAACTCTATGTATCGCTTATCCTCCGCTCTCTCTTCACTTCTCAAATATGCTAGGGAGCGATCTCGACGAAACGAAGTCATCGTATTCTCTGCTAATGTTCCCCCCGTCCTTTCTATTTCCCACTGGTCCTTCAAGGTCAAGTTGACGATTAGTTTCCGTGAGGGAGATCACTCTGATGCAGTTGCGGCAGAGTTGCTAAGAGTTGTTTCCCATGGCAGCGCAGCCTGTAAGAGCTGCGCAATGGTCGATAGAGTAGGTTCAGGTGGACGCCGGTGTAGCCTTGTGAAAGATCCCCTGGATTTTTGCTCTATTCTGGCTCTGAATTTGACTGTTTCCACAAGCTAAACTTGTTAACGGTACAATCATCTGTTCATACAAAAAACAAACACGATATATCATTCCAGGATTAGAATAAGTCATTTCTTGCAGAGGACATACTCTGATTTTGAATGATTTTGCTATTGTGATATAATATGTAGTTTTTTTATTATTGAAAAGCACGGACGAAATGAGAATTTGACGATAATGTTTACTGAAAGCACCTCTACAGAGGCGGTAGTGCACAGCTCGAAGTGTCAACGTATATTTGAGATGGGCATTTTCTCTCAGGGTATCATATTACTCAGAGCGAGCTTGTCCAGATACTGATCAGTGAAATTGAAATCTGCCCAAACCTGTGTTTGATGGGCATTTTTACACTTACAGTCTGGAAATGCCGTCAGTATTGTAGTGCATGTGGGAAGATAATAGTAAATGATACAATCCTGAGTGTGTTAAGTTTTCTTATGGAGAGAAATGATGGTTTTTGAGCACCAAAGTCCACTTTGTGTACAATGGCTTCTTGTTCCTTCCGCATTATCCTAACGTAAGCAAATGGCGAAGCGTAAATTTAATGGCAAGGGAAAGGAGTGGGTGAGCGGGTGGGTGGATGGAAGTTGTTCGTGCCCAAGAGCATTCTGTGAACCCGAGTCAGAAGGGACTCTGGCACAGTTCGCAATGAATGCGTAATAGACTTGACCCTTCGCATTACAGCATTGCGCCAACAATAGTTCGTTCTGATACTAATTTTTTCTCCACTTTTTACAGAAATCAGTCAGATGTCAACACGTGTGTCCATTTCAACACAAACATGTTATTTTATCCAATAAACGCTTGTTTATTTCCTCAACAAGAGTAAGTAATGAGTTTTGTGCGAAATAGTCTTAGAACTACTTTAATGGCGTATGACAGGGAGCCGATCGGCTATCCCACAAGCCTCTTGGGTGACCTTCATTTGAGTTTTTCGGACGAAATCCTTCCATCACGTGATGTCAACTGTGTTAGAGACACTTTCGCCGGCAGGCGAAGTCTCTAGTGAACTAGAATGGCCGAAGAGAGAACTGATGCCGGGACTCACCGGCTGCCAGCGTAGTCTAGAGGGCGTTAGGCGGCAGCAGCTGTGTTCTCCACGTCTGTACGTCTCTACCCTGTCCTGGTCCGCCCAGTCTGTCCTGATCCGTCTGACTCTGCTTTGAGTCTGCCCTGGTCTTGTCAGTGGCCACTGCCCTTCACGCTCCCTGTCGCCCTCCCTGCACTCTTCTTGCCCGGCACCAACGCGTGAGCGTCGCTACCCCGCGGCAGGAAATCATCAGTCGGAAGGTAGATGTTGTCTTCATCAATGTCTTTTCATGGTTTTGTTTTTGAATATTTAACGTGGGGTGTAACTGGCAACTCTAGCTAAAGAGCACGTTATTTAAATAAACCCAGCACGTGTGCATGTATAAGGAGCACCGTATATGTGAACTCGTAGACTTCCTATGTTTGTGCATTACATGAAACGCGCAACATGTGCATGAACGTGTACAGTGTGTGTGTGTGTGTGTGTGTGTGTGTGTGTGTGTGTGTGTTGTGTGTGTGAGAGAGAAAGCTTGTGTGTTTGTGTGTGTGTGTGTGTTCGTGTATGTGTGTTTGTGTGTGTGTGTTTGAGTGTTTGAGTGTGAGTGTGTGTGTGTGTGTGTGTGTGTGTGTGTGTGTGTGTGTGTGTTAGTGTGCCTGTATGTGTGTGTGTGAGCGTGTGTGTGTGTATGTGTATGTTGTGTGTGAGAGAGAGAGTTTGTGTGTGTGTGTTTGTGTGTTTGTGTGTGTTTGTTTGTGTGTGTGTGTTTGAATGTGTGTGTATGAGTGTGTGTGCCTGTATGTGTGTGTGTGCGTGTGTATATGTTTGTGTTTGTGTGTGTGTGTGTGTGAGTATGTGTATGTGTGTGAGAATATATATGTGCGTGTGTGTGTGTGTGTGTGTGTGTGTGTGTGTGTTGTGTGTGAGAGAGAGAGAGTATGTGTGTGTGTGTGTGTGTTGTGTGTGAGAGAGAGAGTGTGTGTGTGTGTGTGTGTGTGTGTGTGTGTGTGTGTGTGTGTGTGTGTGTGTGTGTGTGTGTGTGGTGTATGTATATGTGTGTGCGCGTGTGTGTTCAGAATGAAGGGACTGTAAGAGTATGACGTTGGTAAACTCTTTGCATAGGTCAGTGACATTTCGAGGTAAAGCAAAGAGGTTAGAGTCGCGATCGCTAAAACAGTATGTTTCTGTTTCTGCTCTTCGTCTACGATTGTTTTCAACAAACGGTCCCTGCCGTTTTCGTTAGCAACAAAAGGCACAAACAAAAACGGATTTCTGAATCAATATATTTTTTTTTAGTTTTCTCAAGAAAAATCGCTGAAAGTTGCTGATGAGTATTAGAAAAAAGCGACGTCCGTTCTTTGCAGCTCCTGGAGATCTTCAACCAGAGAATGTGTTGTTTCATACAGACAAGAGACAAATTATGCAAAAATGGTGCACTATAGCGCCTGTTGATTAGGACATTGCTCTCGTTGCAACATTCTCTTTTCATGTGAACTTGATAGGCTTTGGTCTCACCTGCGGCCCCATCGATGTCTTCCTCCACAAAGACGAAACGTATTCCGTGATGCCAACAGCTTGGCTTGGTTGCTTTTAAACAAAGAGAAACTCGTTCAATGCATTGGTGGATGCTGGATCACGGCAACAGCTGGTTCCTGGGGTTACCGCCTCTGTGTCTTTCAGAGGGATTTTACCTGTGGAATTATCAACCTCATCTCTCTCTCTCTCTCTCTCTCTCTCTCTCTCTCTCTCTCTCTCTCTCTCTCTCTCTCTCTCTCTCTCTCTCCCTCCCTCCCTCCCTCCGTCCCTCCGTCCCTCCCTCCGTCCCTCCCTCCCTCCCTCCCTCACTCTTCTCTCTCTCTCCCTCCCCCCTTCTCTCTCTCTCTCTCTCTCTCTCTCTCTCTCTCTTTCTCTCTCTCCATTCCTCTCTCCCTCCCTCCCTCCCTCCCTCCCTCCCTCCCTCCCCCCCCCTCTCTCTCTATCTCTGTATCTCTCTCTCCCTCTCTCTTTCTCTCTCTCTCTCTCTCTCTCTCTCTCATATTATGCGAACTTGTTGACCTGCATGGCTGAGTAAGTATGTACACAAGAAGCGTTTACAAAACTACCTAATGCCGTGTCTTGAAGGGAATAAGTGTCATCCGGTATGTACTCAAGATTGCTGTTTTGATACATGTTTGCTGTACAAATTATGTAGGGTTACGTGAGTCGTATCGAGACATGCGGTAAACCTGGCAGTGAGTTGAGGAAAACGGACAACAATCATGCGAGTGATGTCGACGTGGAAAGCTATTCAGACAAGTTTGCCAATCAGTCAGGTCTTGAAGGGATGATCGAATTCTGTCCTGGATGTGGGGGAGCAAATACGTGGCCACCACGTGATTGTGAGCTGGAAGTTATGAGGTCTGCGTTGCATCGATCGGGGAACAAAATAGGCAGCGTCTGAATGGACCGCCTCATCGATATGCTCTAAATGTGTGTTTGTGCGCGCGCGCGTGCGCGTGCGTGCGTGCTTGTGTGCGTGCGTGTGTGTGCGTGTTTGTGTGCGTGCGTGTGTGTGCATGCGTGTTTGTGCGTGTTTGTGTGCATGTATGCGTGTGTGCGTGCGTGCGTGTGTGTGCGTGTGTGTATTTGTGTGTGTGTGTGTTTGTGTGTAAGTGTGTGTGTGTGTGTGTGTGTGTGTGTGTGTGTGTGTGCTTGTGCGTGCGCTCGTGTGCATATTCATATACAAAAGTGTTTGCTTGTGCATTAGTGTATAAGTGTGTGTGTGTGTGTGTGTGTGCAAGTGTGTTGTACATGCATGTGCGCGCCTGCAGATGCGGATGCGTCGTTATTTGTCCTTTTTTGTGCATGGGCATCTGCGCACTTGGTCCTTTCATCATTACTGCTACTGTGACGTTCATTCTGAGTTATTCATCTATGTACTCGAATGTTTAATTGAACTCATGGTCTTGAACAAATCAGTCATATCATAATGAAGCTGGAACTCTTCAGCGAGTGGAGATATTGACTTTGTTATATGGGAAGCCAGGGGAATTAACCTTGTTTCACGCTTTGACTGCTGTGAATAGTGAAGACTTCTGTGTGACCTACGCTTCTGTTACTGTTCCCCACGTAGGGCTACCGTGAATAGTGAAGACTTCTGTGTGACCTACGCTTCTGTTACTGTTCCCCACGTACCGTGAATAGTGAAGACTTCTGTGTGACCTACGCTTCTGTTACTATTCCCCACGTACCGTGAATAGTGAAGACTTCTGTGTGACCTACGCTTCTGTTACTGTTCCCCACGTAGGGCTACCGTGAATAGTGAAGACTTCTGTGTGACCTACGCTTCTGTTACTGTTCCCCACGTAGGGCTACCGTGAATAGTGAAGACTTCTGTGTGACCTACGCTTCTGTTACTGTTCCCCACGTACCGTGAATAGTGAAGACTTCTGTGTGACCTACGCTTCTGTTACTGTTCCCCACGTAGGGCTACCGTGAATAGTGAAGACTTCTGTGTGACCTACGCTTCTGTTACTGTTCCCTACTTATTACGGCAGCATGCTGCTCTCCGTTCCACTGTTTCTTACATTGTCAGCTGTTGTGTCCCAGTTAGTAGCAGACGTCATGCATAAGAGCGGGTGTAACTGGTTCCAGACGTAGTGACTCATTCCCTCAGCTTGAGGAGTCTTGGAGAAGGTGCGTAATTGACGACATGTGGCGTTTGCATGGCTTTCACCACGAATAAGCCTGACTGCACGCTAAAGTCAACGATGCAACATCTGCGTACTAGGCTGTGGTAGATTTAATCCCGGCGACGAAGTCGATCACCACCCACTGGATGCTGTGGCATTTGCCTGCTGCATGTAGACATTCATGCGCGAACGTTTCAGTCTGGAATGATACACAACCTGCGTTTCGTATGCAATGCCTCACGGGGTTTACGTGTTGCTGGTGCAGATCACGTGCGTTGCCTGTTCCATTTCTTTCTGAAACATGTCTCGTTTTGTAGTGCTCAGGAAGTAAACAATTACATTGGTACCAAAGTACGTAGCGGTGTAATAGTTATGTTTATATGCTCATTTGCATTTCCAACTATTTCATAGAGTGCAAGACCTGGTTACGTCTGGAATAAACACGAGAAAATGCGATCACCATGACCGTACATTTTCGATGTGAACTAGTCTGGCTTCAGAACTAATGCTCTGCTGTGTCAGTTTGTTTTGCGCAAAATGTTCTTTCGCTGTTGTCTTTTTGCAACTGCCATGACACTACCGCTTGTTGACTTCCAAATCCAATCCCGGACCCTGGGATGCCCCAGTTCAGTCAGGTCTTTATACGCGGAGCATGAAGGTTTTCTGCCCATTTACCTACATTGGGGCCGACTGGTGGTCGATGAAATCTGCCGTGTTCTGAGTGTCTCTGAGTGTGCGGTTCCTCGTCCCTGGCTGTCAAGGTCTTTACTCAGTGACTGTTTTGCGGCGTCTGGACAGGGTCGGGCTCAAGGGCTTTCGTCGAATGTCTTCAGCACTGGTGTTTTCATGTTTGTTGCTCTGACTGTATATATTACCTCCCTCCACCTTCATTCACACAATTCTCAAATTCTTCTTGTTTTCTTGTCTAGGGGTATCACAAGTGGAGGGGGGGATAATTACTTCACTCAATTTCTTCTCACACTCGCATGACGTGACACAATGTTTATTAAAAATGTCTTTAATGAAACTTATTTAGGAGAAAAAAAACAAATTCAAAGCAATATGAATGAAAACGCCAATCAACTCTATCAGTCTACCATCTGACTGAAACGTAGAGGATTGCTTCCTCTGAACCAACAACGAAATTGACCCTAAAGTTACTCACGAGTTTCAGACAGATAGGCGACGCCGATTCTCGAATGCTTCACTGACGAACTTCTGCCCAAAGAACGCTGTCCACTCAGAAATGGGCAATCACAAACACACACACTCTCTCTCAAGGCTACACCTTGGGAGGAGAGGTTAGAAAAGCCATAGACACTTGTGGTATATCCACACACACATGACACAAGTACCCGTGTGGATCCAGGTTTGAACACTCAGCCACCGTTCAGCACCGACTGAGGGAAAATTCTCCATACGAAAAAATGGCCTCAAAATCTGGCGAAGCTTGTTCTTTCATTCAAGGAAGGATACTGTTCTTCTTAATACAACATTTCAGATAGTCAGGGGAGAGGACTTGAAGGATTTCTTTAACGTGTCCCACTGCAACACGGAGCTGCTCAAACCCACGTCTCTTCACGACGCCATTCTAGAAGCCAACTGGTTTACATTTTCAAATGCTTCCGGCCGGGAAACGTCACACAGTGCAAACGTGACCACCCTCAACCAATCAAATCATCACTGCATCATCAACGGCCTCAGCTTGTTCCCGCCAAACATAGTATTTCAAATAACATAGAAAATAGGACAAAGGTCGGACCGTAACAGTATCCCTACCTCATTGCTGGCCACGGGTCCGGCAGAGTATAAAAGTCCGCTCATTCCTCTGTTCTAATGCACTCAGACCCTCCCGCCTTTCGCAAAGCGTGGTGCGATATTGCATTTGTGGCCATTAAATCGTAAACACACTCCTCACAGAAGGTCGAGGCAATCAGGAACACGTCACAGGAGCACCGACAAGCCCGTCCGCTTGGCTTGTTTGCCTCTGAGGATGATTGACATGCAGAATTGTGTGTGTGTGTGTGTGTGTGTGTGTGTGTGTGAGTGTGTGTATTGTGTTTGTGTGTCTGTGTGTTTGTAAGTGTGTGTGTGTGTATGTGTGCGTGTTTGTGTGTGTGTGATGTGTGTGTGTGTGTTTGTGTGTGGGGGGTGTGTGTGTATGTGTTTGTGTGTGTATGTGTGTGTATTTATGTGTGTTTGTGTGTGTGTTGTGTGTGTATTTGTGTGTATTTGTGTGTATTTGTGTGTGTATGTGTGTGTGTGTGTGTGCGTGTGTGCGTGCATATCTATGTATGTATATGCATGAGAGAAAAAGAGAGAGAGAGAAAGAGAGAGAGAGAGAAAGAAAGAGAGAGAGAGAAAGAGAGAGAGAGAGAGAGAGAGAGAGAGAGAGAGAGAGAGAGAGAGAGAGAGAGAGAGAGAGAGAGAGAGAGAGAATGTGTGAGAAATACTCGTGCGCGAGAGTTTGGGGGGGGGGGGGGGAGTCGCACATGGGTGGGTGTGTATGCATGTATGTATGCAGAGCGATCATGTGAATGCTTAGGGTTACTGGGGAGAAAAAGAAGATAAAAAACAACAAAGAGGCATGTGGTGATGTATAAACACCCAGGGATAAAAACCAAAAAAGAAAGTCTTACTGAAGAAGAATATAAGTATAGTGGGAGATGCGTTGAGTATTGTGTGACGTATTCCATCGTGAATAGTTTATGATTATTGTCCCCCTCCAACCAAAGAATATTACGAATTTATGAAGGCTTATCAATTTGAACGATACAGAGTTCAGCAGAACTGTTGTGACGTAGAAGGATGTTGCTGCATGGTGATACTGCCCCATACCAAAGCGACCGTTCCCAAGACCGACCGCTGCAGAATCCTGTGTCGATGTTCCAATGAAGACACTGCAGCTTGTACGCCTCATTTCGTGTCCCTGGGCTCCAGTGTGCCTGACTAGTTCAGTGCCGGTATTAACCGCCCACACCTCTTTTTAATGCAAATGCATGAGTGGGTAGGTTAACGGCAAAAAGAGGAAAATCAATAATTTCTGTACACGTGTAGCCATCGCTGATTCATGCAAAATTAACACACCATGATAGCATGTCTCCCTAACACTATTCCACGATGTTACCACGGCACATTGTTCTGTTCGTCGCGGATTCTCTTGGAGTTAGAATACGCCACGAGAGTCAGCACAGTTTATCCAACACAATGGTGTTGGCATTCCCCAACAGACAGCAAGTTTTGCTGCAGATTGTCTGCGTGACTTCCTCCACCACCACCACCCGCCACCACCATTCCACAAACAAGAAACAACGACAACAACAAAACTGCGGTATTATATGATAGAAATCACAAGGTATCATGACCAATAGATCATTACTCTCCCTGTAGAATCTCTGCAGCTGCATCCATATTTAAACATCCCCTATCGACAAAGTATAGAATATCTTTGCTTATTTCGTCTTCAATCGGTAGTTTGTTTCTCCCTAGTTATCCACTCCTATCAGGTAATGCGATTCCAATTATAATATTGAAACTAGGACAATATTGTGGAAAGGTTGCTCCTTCCATTTTAGCAACACTGGTCGGGTCCTTGTCCTTGTCCCCTGATGCCCCCTCGGTGGCTAAAATCCTCTGCCGCTCGTCCTTCGGGATCGAGTCCAGTGGCTCAGCTAGCGGCGACCACAAAAAGCCAAAGAGGCTTAAGACGCACAGTGTCTACAAAAGGATGGATTCTTCATTTGAAAACTAAATTCACATTTAGACGGATGGGTGAACAATAGCGTCTTTTGCGCGCGACGCAAAAACTCAGTTGGAGGAAGTTGGAGTGAAGATGAATGGTGCGGATAAGTTTATTTCATAGAGACTTCAATCTTTGAGCACGCTATTACGCATAATTACGACGGTGAATGCGATGATGACAAGGAAGACGCTGTAAGAGACCAAAAAACTGTTGATGACGATAGTAACGACATCGATGACCATGACTATCACGAAATATATATTGTTGTTGTTGTTGGCATCCGTCAGTCTCGTGAGACTATGGAGTGTGCGCCAGGTTTGGTCAGTCCGGGGTTGAGCGGCAGCGTACTCTGTGGCTGTAGAGCCCGATCCTTGAGCCGCATGCTCTGTTGCACTTGTCGCAAGTGAAGTCTTGGCGTGGCTCTGTAGATGCCGACGCTATCCTCTGTCGTCTGCGTTCTCTCCTCTCCTCCCACTGCTCCCGTCTCCTCCTCTCGCTGGCATATATATATATATCTCTTTCTCGCAGGTGCCCTGAGAAAAAGTCAACGGGGACTGAACTGTTGTAGATGTGGCATTATACTCGGCGCCTTCAATTATGAAAATCAACTGCTGTCCTTTATTTTTCTGGCACTTGTTTTATCTGACCATTGTGTCCGCTCTTCCTTGATGCCAACCCATGGAATCAACATTCACTACACACACATTTCAAGTTTAAAATCTCCCCAAGGGAAAAATCGTCGTGCTCTGCACGGTTTCATATTTAATTTGTCTTTTTTCATGTTTACAGGATTACCGATACCTGGGAACATTGCTACCACGCGCACGCTGTTCGTAGGAAGCTGAAGGAACACCCCAGGCCTGGCAGGAAGGAAGTGATAAATCCAAACAACGCTTGCGCAATCTTCAGATCTGAGGGGGCGTGAAACAGACTCGGGGTGCGGACGTTGGATATACTGACTGGAAGTTTGTGGAACCTCGGCTTCTCTTGCGCCACCGGCAACGTGGAGTCCGTGGGCTGTGCCGACAAAGCGAGCTGAAGCCATTCTCGCAAAGTCGCTCAATATTCAGTCCTTGACCTGTGCTAGTCCATCTCCGTGTAGAGCACACGCTCTCCACCCCCTTGTGTTTGCTCTTACTGGGATTGTTCGGGGTCACTCGATAGGCGGCCAGTCCCTGGCCAATTAGCAGTCGGACTCTGCACAGTTTGAATGTCGACGATCCCGGAATCGACTTGCACGTGGATAATGAATGGAATGTGTGTTGGGAGTTCTGTGGCAATATTCACAGGAAGTCAGAGTCACAAAGCCTGGTGACGGCACAGGGTTGTCTTTAAATTGCCAGTGTTTTTAGCAGAGTACCCTTGATGTCAGTCTAACACAACATTCGGATAAATGAGTATATTGGATTGAAAGTAACTACAAACATTTGTTGAGTCGATTCGCGCACATCCACTGTGTACAAAAAAGTATTCACTCCAAATCGACGTGAATATATCTTTGCTGGATACCACAACGTTCAACCTTTAATGCTTTCCCTTTTGGTGCCTACGTTAGAACTGTTCCGACCATTCAACACCATCCTAAAATTTGAGGGAACTGGTACCGTGGAAAGTGAAAAAAACAACACACAAAATCCCCCTCCCCCCCAAAAAAAATCAACTTGCAAAGAGACTTTGGTACTCCATGTTGTTTTTTCCCTACACACTCTTACTTCTGCCATCTCCGATTTCAGCTGGTGGGTGAAAAACTGACAGTGAATTTCTCCGCTTTGACCAAGGCAGACACGACGGTGCAGACGGGCAACTGCGGACGCGTAAGGCCAGGTGTGGGTAACACCTGGTTAATGATCGACCCTGGTCCGCCCACAGCCGTAGGCACGGCGAGGCAAGCGATAGTCTTCGGCTGTGCGAGGCCGTAGTACCTACGACAGATTGTGCTTCGATCATCGGTAGGTCAGTTTCGTCGTGACTACCACAGTTAGGGAGTGGCACGCAGGGACTGCCGGACAATCAGAGAGTCCTGTGGAGACAAACAAATTCACGCTGTTTTGTAAGTACTGAATTGTTTGTCAGGTTTTGCATCTTAAATGCTTCTATCGAGTGCGAACTGGTTGATACGGGTCTGGATCAGGCAAACTGTTGCACGCAGTGAAGGCTAGATGCCAGCGTTGCGGGAGGGGCTAAGGTGATAACTTTGAGTAGTCTCTCCGTATTCTCGGAACGTTCGTCTTTGATACATCGAAATCGTGTATAGTATATTTGAAAAAAGACTTTTCATGAGGCACATCTTCCTGCGTCCCATAGGAGGAGTATACACGTGAAGCCTGCACGCAGACGGCTTAGGAAAAAGGGCCGTGGTCACGCCTGTAACCGAGAAGACCATTGGAGCTTAGCTGTCCTTGACGCTGCTAAGTTCGAACATAGAGAGGAGAGACGACCGGATATCAAGATGGCGGACAAAAGCCAGCTCATGGAACAGCTGAGAAAGAGGATGGCGGGCGTGCAACCTCTGGAGGGGGAGCCTGACTTCTTCACGTGTGACGAAACGTGAGTTATATCGTGTGTTTTTTCTTCTCAACTCTTTCTGTGGATGCGCGTGTGTGTGTGGGTGCGTGTGTGTGTGTGTGTGTGTGTGTGTGCGCGCGCATGTGTGTTTATCTGTGTCAATCTGGATGCCTTGCATCCTGCCTGCCTGCTAGCCTGTCTCTGTGTGTGTGTGTGTGGGGGGGGGGGGGTGCGTGTGTGTGTGTGTGTGTGTGTGCGCACGCGCGCATGTGTGTTTATCTGTGTCAATCTGGATGCCTTGCATCCTGCCTGCCTGCTAGCCTGTCTGTGTGTGTGTGTGTGTGTGTGTGCGCGCATCAATGTGTATTTAACTCTGTGTGTGTGTGTGTGTGTGTGTGTGCGTGCGTGTGCGTGTGTCTGTCTGTCGGTCTGTCTGTCTGTCGGTCGGTCGGTCTGTCGGTCTGTCTGTCGGTCTGTCGGTCGATCTGTCTCTCGGTCTGTCTGTCGGTCGGTCTGTCGGTCTCTCTGTCCTTCATTGTGACTTTGTGTGTCTGTCTGTGTGTCTGTTTGTGTGTCTGTCTAATGTCTGTGTGTGTGTGTGCGTGTGTGTGTATGTGTGTGTTTGAGTTTGTGCGCGCGCGCGTGTGTGTGTGTGTGTGTGTGTGTGTGAGAGAGAGAGAGAGAGAGAGAGAGAGAGAGAGAGAGTCTGTCCATCCATCCGTTCGTCAGTCCGTTCGTCAGTCCGTTCGTCAGTCCGTCCGTCCGTCCTCTCTCTCTCTCTCTCTCTCTCTCTTCCACACACACACACACACACACACACAACGCGCGCGCGCACAAACTCAAAACACACACATACACACACACGCACACACACACACAGACATTAGACAGACACACAAACAGACACACAGACAGACACACAAAGTCACAATGAAGGACAGAGAGACCGACAGACCGACCGACAGACAGACCGAGAGACAGATCGACCGACAGACCGACAGACAGACCGACAGACCGACCGACCGACAGACAGACAGACCGACAGACAGACACACGCACACGCACGCACGCACACACACACACACACACACACAGAGTTAAATACACATTGATGCGCGCACACACACACACACACACACACAGACAGGCTAGCAGGCAGGCAGGATGCAAGGCATCCAGATTGACACAGATAAACACACATGCGCGCGTGCGCACCACACACACACACACACACACGCACCCCCCCCCCCCCCCACACACACACACACAGAGACAGGCTAGCAGGCAGGCAGGATGCAAGGCATCCAGATTGACACAGATAAACACACATGCGCGCGCACACACACACACACACACACACACACACGCACCCACACACACACGCGCATCCACAGAAAGAGTTGAGAAGAAAAAACACACGATATAACTCACGTTTCGTCACACGTGAAGAAGTCAGGCTCCCCCTCCAGAGGTTGCACGCCCGCCATCCTCTTTCTCAGCTGTTCCATGAGCTGGCTTTTGTCCGCCATCTTGATATCCGGTCGTCTCTCCTCTCTATGTTCGAACTTAGCAGCGTCAAGGACAGCTAAGCTCCAATGGTCTTCTCGGTTACAGGCGTGACCACGGCCCTTTTTCCTAAGCCGTCTGCGTGCAGGCTTCACGTGTATACTCCTCCTATGGGACGCAGGAAGATGTGCCTCATGAAAAGTCTTTTTTCAAATATACTATACACGATTTCGATGTATCAAAGACGAACGTTCCGAGAATACGGAGAGACTACTCAAAGTTATCACCTTAGCCCCTCCCGCAACGCTGGCATCTAGCCTTCACTGCGTGCAACAGTTTGCCTGATCCAGACCCGTATCAACCAGTTCGCACTCGATAGAAGCATTTAAGATGCAAAACCTGACAAACAATTCAGTACTTACAAAACAGCGTGAATTTGTTTGTCTCCACAGGACTCTCTGATTGTCCGGCAGTCCCTGCGTGCCACTCCCTAACTGTGGTAGTCACGACGAAACTGACCTACCGATGATCGAAGCACAATCTGTCGTAGGTACTACGGCCTCGCACAGCCGAAGACTATCGCTTGCCTCGCCGTGCCTACGGCTGTGGGCGGACCAGGGTCGATCATTAACCAGGTGTTACCCACACCTGGCCTTACGCGTCCGCAGTTGCCCGTCTGCACCGTCGTGTCTGCCTTGGTCAAAGCGGAGAAATTCACTGTCAGTTTTTCACCCACCAGCTGAAATCGGAGATGGCAGAAGTAAGAGTGTGTAGGGAAAAAACAACATGGAGTACCAAAGTCTCTTTGCAAGTTGATTTTTTTTGGGGGGGAGGGGGATTTTGTGTGTTGTGTTTTTTTCACTTTCCACGGTACCAGTTCCCTCAAATTTTAGGATGGTGTTGAATGGTCGGAACAGTTTCTAACGTAGGCACCAAAAGGGAAAGCATTAAAGGTTGAACGTTGTGGTATCCAGCAAAGATATATTCACGTCGATTTGGAGTGAATACTTTTCTGTACACAGTGGATGTGCGCGAATCGACTCAACAAATGTTTGTAGTTACTTTCAATCCAACTATTACTCATTTATCCGAATGTTGCTGTTTAGACTGAACATCAAGTGGGTACGCATCTAGCTTAAAAAAAACCCACTGTGCAATTTAAAAGGACAACCCGTTGTAGCCGTACACCTAGGCTTTGTGACTCTGGACTGCCTGTGGAAAATATTGCCCACAGGAAACGTCCCACACACACATTCCATTCATGATCTCCAGCGTGTGCAAGTCGCTTCCGGGGAATCGTCGACATTCAAAACTGTGCGGAGTCCCGACCTGCTAATTGGGGCCAGGGACGGCCCCACCCCCGCCATACGCGAGTCGACCCCGAAACAATCCCAGTAAGAGTCAAACAATACACAGGGGGGTGGAGGAGCGTAGTTGGCTACTACACGGGAGTGACATGGACTAGCCAAACAGGAGGGTGTCAAATGTAGATCAACTGAGAATACTGAAATTGTCAGCGGACTTTGCTAGGCGCGAGGCGAGAATTGGACTCATTCAGCTCTCGTTTCTTTGTTCGGCACACAGCCCACGGCCTCCACTTGCGCGGTGGCGCATTTTGTTGGTTTATTGTTTTATTTTGGCGTGTCCTCTGGCTTCCCGGGTGGCGCTAACAGAAGGGGAAAGAAGGAAGAGGAGAAGAAAGGAGTGAGAATAGTTTTATCGCAGAAACCAACAATAAGAGGAAGCACGAAGCCGAGAGGTGGTTTAGAGCGGGAGGGGTTGGGGGTATTTTAACTTGGAGGGGTCTCCGAGGCTTTTCTCGTCTCTTCTTATGTTTTTTTTTTTTTTTTTTTTGTTGTTTTTTATTTCGATATCCTGGTTTCTGTCGTTCTTTCGTTCCAACAAACTTAACAAAGGTCAGTATATCAAACGTAGTCCGCCCCAGACACCCCGCGAACGCCGAGGTGGCTGTTTCACGCCCACCCCTCAGATCTGAAGAATTGTAATCTCTTGCGCAAACGCGAGTTTGTTTGAGATTATACTTCCTTCATGCACCCCAGGCCATCGGGACAGGTTTCGTGTTTGTTTTTATTGTTGTTGTTTGTTCCCATTTTCAGGCTTCCTACGAACACAGCGTGGAGGTAGAAATGCGCGTCCATAGGTGTAATGGAACGGTATTTATGGCAGTTGGGTTTCGCTCATATTGGTTCCGAGTTTGATGTCCGTGTAACCCGTGGGGGTAATGGAATGCGGGTGTTAGCTAAATTTACTCGTGTATGTTGGGTTCGTCGGTCCCGTGGTCAGCACTTCTGTGGCCCGGTTAGGCATTGGGCAGGTAAGCATAGCAATTGCGTACGAGATAGTGTAGCAACGCATAGCAATGGTAGCATATTAGTCGGGGAGTGGTACAGCTCCCCCGGGGTTCTAATATTAAGGTGTGAAATCAGAGCAAATGGTTCCCAGGGTATCGGTATCTTAAAAATAATTAATTATTATAGTTTAATCCTATTCGTAAAACTACAATGAAAAAAAAAAAAAAAAAAAAAAAAAAGGAAAAAAAAAAAAAAAAAAAAAAAAAGAAAAAAAAAAAAAAAAAAAAATAAAAAAAAAAAAAAAAATAAAAAAAAAAAAAAAAAGACAATTAAAATGATAGTTAAATAATGTGATTGAAAACCAAGAGTGACACACAGTGAGCCACGACAACACCGACGCGATTTTCCCTCTTGTTTGGGAGAGGAGGAATTTTTAAACTTGTGACATAAATGTCTCGTTCCTGTGTTTGTACGTAAAGTAGAATGTTGATTCCATGGCGTTGGCAATCAATGGAAAAAAAGAGAGCGGAGGGAAAACAAAAGGAAGAAAGAGAAAAGAAGCGGACACAATCGCGTAGATTTTAAAACAAGTGCCAGGACCACGCAGAATGACAACAATGGACACTCAGATTTAAAACAAGTGCCAGAAAAAATTATTAAGGACAGCAGTGATTTTTTACATAAATGAAGGCCTGCTGTACCGACCGTGTATAGATGCCTGCCAGATCTAACAACAGTTCTAGTCCCCGTTGACCTTTTTTCTCAGGGCACCCCTACGAGGAAAAGAAGATATAAGCAGATATATATATATGATTTATATACGCCAGGCAGCGAGAGGAGTGCAGGAAGACCGGCGAGTAGCTAACAAGGTAGTGGGCTATGACAGTGGGGCAGAGAGCGAGTGAGGAGCGAGAGGAACGCAAGACAACAGGAGGATAGCGTCGGCATATAACAGAGCCACGGGCCGAAGCACATTACTTGCGACCAAGGCTGCAAACAGAGCATCTGCGGGCTCAAGGATCGGGCGCTCTCTACAGCCACAGATACAGAAGTTACGACATTAGCACGAGCTACAACCCGGATCTGTGTACTGACCCAAACCGGGCCGCACACTCCATAGTCTCACGAAGACTGCACGGTTGCCAACAACAACAACAATATATATTTCCGTTTTAGGACCGTGATAGTCGATGGTCATCGATGTCGTATTTACTGTCCGTGTACGCTATCGTCATCAACAGTTTTTGGTATCTACTTCTCTACCAGCGTACTTCGTCCTTGCATCACGCATTCACCGTGACGTAAGTCAATTATGCGTAAATTAGCTTGGTCAAAGAGTGAAAAGTCTCTATGGAATAAAACTTATCCAGCCCTGCACCATTCATTTCTTACTCAAATTCTCCAACTGACGAGTTTTTGAGCGTTCGCGCGCGCAAAAGGACGCTATTGGCTTTCACCCATCCGTCTAAATGTGAATTTTAGTTTTCAAATATGAAGAGCAATCCATCCTTGTTGTAGACACGTGTTGGTCTAAGCCTCTTTGGGCTATTTTGTGCGTCGCCGAATAGCCTGAGCCACTGGACTCGAATCAGAAGGAACGAGCGGCAGATCGGCAGAGGGGGCAGAGGATATTTTAGCCACCGGATTGCCCCCCTCGCCCCTACACTGGGCTGGGGGAGCATCAGGGGACAGGACAAGGACCCGACCAGGGCTTGCTGAAAAATCGAGAAGGAGCAACCCCTTTTCCACAATACTGTCCTGTGTTCAATATTAAATTGGAATCGACTAAGTTATATTATAGGAGTGGATATAATAAGGCGAGAAACAAACTACCGATTGAAGACCGAAAAAGCAAAGACTATTTATATACTTTGTCGATATAGCGGGCAATGTTTAAATATGGATGCAGCTGTCAGAGATTGAGATCTACAGGGAGAGTAATGTTCATCTATTGGGCATGATACCTGTGTGTGATGTCTATCATATAATACACGCAGTTTTGTGTGTCGTTGTGTCTTGTTGTTGGTGGAATGCGTAGGTGGCCGGGTGACGGTGCGTGGTTGTGCCTCGTGCAGTGTGTGAAGGAAGTCACGAGA
>JAWQFJ010011727.1:0-10000 GCA_034096865.1 Theodoxus fluviatilis
AACTTACCAGTAGACAAACCAGTGATATATGACCTTCTGACCTCGAAAAAGGAAATTGCAAATTTCATACCCACACGTGCCTGCCTGCAACGGCCAATCTGATTGGTCGAGACATGGCGCTAGGGACGCCGCGAGCAAAGGGAGGTAACTCCCAGTGCGCCGCGTCACCACCCGCCAGGTATAAATAGCGCAGACAGAGCACGTTCCATCTCTTTGACTTTTTTCGCTGGCACTGGAGTACATGTGCTAGGGATTACCTCGGGTCACTTGTGTGATTTAAGGAGTTGCCGTTCCTTCGCTGGAGCTTGAGGGAAGTACTGCGGCGTGCCGCTGGTTTGGCGTCTGTTGGCGCTTGTTGTGTTTACGTTTGAATTGTTCGCCTGGTAAATTTGAGCGCTCGCCCCGCTGTTCTGTTGAGTTGGCGTGTCGTTGCTTTATCAGGCTAGGTCGGCTTGCTCGCGTGTTCGCTACTTTGCTTGCCGTCGCGTTCGTTTTGTGTAGTGGTGGGTGTTCGCTCTTTCGGCGTCGGTGTTTTCTCTACGAAAACACCGGGCGCCTGTCATGGCGGATATTCCCCACGTGGGTCGTGAGCGAGACAATGGAGTCGACACTGCTGGGGCAGCAAGGTCGGGGGCGGGGGGGGAGTACGCGCTTATTACGAACGCGTGCTCCTACTCGTCTTTCTGCCTCGTCGTCCATGCGTAGGTCGGCTTCGTGTTTGTTCGCCTGGTAAATTGAGTGCTCGCCCCGCTGTTCTAAACTGTTGAGTTGGCGTGTCGTTGTTTATCAGGCTTGCGTCGACTGGCTTAGTGTTTGTTGCTTTGCTGGTCAGCGCGTTCGCTTTGTGGCTGTGTGTCCGACCTGTCTCGGCGTCGGTGTTTTACACCGTGTGCCTGCATGGCGGAACTTCCCCACGCGGTTCGTGTGCGGGACAATGGAGTCGACACGACGTGGGTAGCGAGGTCAGGGGCTGAGGCAGTGAGGGGAGTACGCGCTCACTACGACCGCGTGCTCTCTACTCGTCTTCTGCTCCGTCGTCTACACGTCGGTATGCTTTGTGTGCGGCCGCGTCTTTGCCTGTGCGGCAGGTATAGCGGCGGACGTTCTAGTTCGCACACTGCTGTTGCGGTTTCCGTCATTGTTCGCTTTTAGCTTATGACGTCGGTGGCGTTGCTACCGGATTCGTTATTGGCGCCCTGTACAACGCTGTTTCGTGTGCGAGGAATGGCGTTTTCTCTGTGGTGACAGCGAATTTGGGAATGGAGGTGTTCTCGAGTCTGACGAACGCATGCTCTGCTCGCACTCCTGCTTCGTTCCACGCATCGGTAGGGTGATTAACTGCGTGCCGCTGGGTGTCAGTGTGAACGCTTGTGTGTGCGTTTGGGTATTGGGCGCTTGCACGTTGGGGGGAGGAAGGAATTCTCGCTCATTATGAATAGTGTTTCTGCTTTCATTTCTTCTCTTGCGTTCACGTGTCGGTGTTTGGCGTGCTTCCGCGGCGTTTCCTGTTTTGCATAGGTGGCGCTGCGGAGTGCGGTCTTCGCACGTTTTTGTTGTTAATGCCCACCACGCGGTCTGCTTAGACGGTAGACTCTGTGCCTGGGTCTGCAGTTGCGCTCTCTGCTGGTGTGGTAGGGGTGGGGTGGGGTTTCTAGCCCGCCCCCTCCCCTGTCCCGAGCATTTGGGAGAGGCGTTTGCTGTCTTCTCCTCTTCTGTTTCTTGCGGCGGGTCAGACCGCGGTTGTGTTTTGCTTTCAGCCCTTCGCACCACGTGTCCGGGATGTCGGGCCTGCTGGGCAGGTGGACTGCCTTGCCCAGTGTTCCGGTTCAGCTCTGCACACCACGTGTCGGCTGGTCGGATCAGCCTGGTCAGGCTGGGACCTGCCTTGCCCGGATTTGTGTTTCCTGTCCTCTGCTCCTGGACTGGTGTGCGTGCCATTCGGCTTGGCTGGAACGTTTCGTCAGCTGTGCCCTGTTCCCGCGCCCTCGGATGGTGCTGCACTGCGGCACTCTGACGACAGGCGTTCCCGCTCTCCCCACAGGTCGAGCTCAAGCGGGTACGTATTGGGGCCACGGCGGAGCGTTGATCCCGGCCATTCAGCTGACACTGTTTGGTCCGGTGAGCATGCCGCCCCCCGCCTCGGGCGGTCCCCTGTGCCCCGCCCTTGTGATTCCGAAAGGATGAACGGGGCGGCGCGGCACCCCCACCATGCTCCCGCGAGGTCGAGCTCTACGGTGGGGCCACGGCGGAGCGTTGATCCCGGCCATTCAGCTGACACTGTCTGGTCCGGTGAGCATGCCGCCCCCCCCCCCCCCCCCCCGCCTCGTGCGGTCTCCTGTGCCCCGCCCCTGTGCTTCCGAAAGGTCGAACTGGGCGGTGCGGCGCCCCCACCACGCTCCCGCGAGGTCGAGCTCTACGGTGGGGCCACGGCGGAGCATTGATCCCGGCCATTCAGCTGACACTGTTTGGTCCGGTGAGCATGCCGCCCCCCGCCTCGGGCGGTCCCCTGTGCCCCGCCCCTGTGATTCCGAAAGGATGAACGGGGCGGCGCGGCACCCCCACCATGCTCCCGCAAGGTCGAGCTCTCGGTGGGGCCACGGCGGAGTGTTGATCCCGGCCATTCAGCTGACACTGTCTGGTCCGGTGAGCATGCCGCCCGCCGCCTCGTGCGGTCTCCTGTGTCCCGCCCCTGTGATTCCGAAAGGTCGAACGGGGCGGTGTGGCTTCCCCCCACGCTCACGCGAGGTTGAGCCCTACGGTGGGGCCACGGCAGAGTGTTGATCCCGGCCTTTCAGCTGACACTGTCTGGTCCGGTGAGCATGCCGCCCCCCGCCTCGTGCGCTCTCCTGTGCCCTGCCCCTGTGCTTCCGAAAGGTCGAACGGGGCAGTGCGGCACCCCTACCCGCTCCCGCGAGGTCGCGCTCTGCGGTGGGGCCTCGGCAGCGTGTTGTTTCCGGCCATTCAGCTGACACTGTCTGGTCCGGTGTTCACGCCGCCCTCATTCCCGTGTGGTCTTCTGTGCCCCGCCCCTGAGCTCCCGGCAGGTCGAGCAGGGCAGAGAGGCATTCCCACCGCGCTCCCGCGGGGTCGAGCTCTGAGGTGGGGCTGCGGCAGAGCGTTGCTTCCGGACATTCAGCAGACGCTGTTTTGTCCGGTCAGCACGCCGCCCCCCCCCCCTTCCTGTGCATGCCCATGTGCCCCACCCCCCGCGCTTCCGAAAGGTTGACGGGGGCGGGGAGGCAGGCATGCGGCTGTTTTCTTCTCTGACTCCAGGGTCATCGACTGTGTTTCTCCCGGCAGGGAGGCGAGTCTAGGACGACCAGATCAGAGCCCAGCGAGTTGGCACGCTCGGTCCTCGGACTGTGGCGCCACTGCGGCTGCGGAAGAGCGGTGGGACGTTGGGTCGGCAGACCAAGGTTCCTATCGCTCTGTCTGTGGACGGTTTCGGTGAGGGACCGCTTGATGAGCAAGAGGTGCGGACGGTTCTCCGGTCTCGGGGGGACTGGGGACATCGGCGTTGGATCTGCTGCGGACGCATCGTCAACTCTTCCATTTTCACCAAGGTCGCCAGCAGTTGGCGATGTTGGTGAGAGGCAGGGGAGTTCGTTGGCAGATGTACCTGGATGTTTGGTTGGGTTTACATCGCTCGTCTCGGCGTTGTGCTCAGGACACGGGAACGGTTGTCCCACTGCACAGGGTCTTGGTTTTCAACTTCTCGTTGAAGAAGTCTGACTTCCTGCCGTCGTCTTCTTGCCAGTACCTCGGCATGCAGTTCGACTCTATCTCCTCCTCTTTCGTCCGTTCGCGGACATGTTGCGATCGTTGTCAGAGCTACTCTCTCCCTTTCGTGGTGTGGAGTGCGCTCTCTTTCATCCTCTTCTCTGTGCTTGGCAAGATGGAGTTGATAGCTACCCTGTTGCCTTTGGCATGGGTCGCAAAACGGCCCCGTCAGAGACAGCTTGCTAGCAGGTTCATTCCCGGTACGTTGGATGTGCTGGCGGATCATCTGAGGCGGAGGGGTCTTTTTCTGCCTACAGAGTGGACTGTAGTGCATCAGGAGCTCGAGGGGGTGTGGTTTCGCTTGGGCAACCGATGGTGGATCTGTTTGCCAACTGCTTCAACACGCGTTGCCGGTTCTTCTCGCCTATGCACGATCCAAAACTCTCGGTCGGGATGCCTTTGCTAGGTTGTGAGCGGGCATGGAAGTCTACGCTTTCCCTCCCACGCGCCTTCTTCCGAAGGTGTTGGCAGGGTCGCCTGGAGCGTTCTCCATCTCTCTGCGGGCACTCTCGTGCAACCTCGTTCGGGATTGGCCATCCGAGGGTTCACATGTGAAACTTTTCTGCTTGGCTTCTTTGGAACGCAGGTTCACTTGGCTTCCTGTTTCACTTTTAGTTTTCACATCGTATCACTGGAATCTTGTGTTTTCCAGTCTCTCTCTCTCGGTGTTTTGTCTGATGCATGCACTCATCTGTTTCCTGGCTTGAACTCAGTCCCGTCGTCTTCGGACGCGGAGGCTGTTTCTGCCCTTTCACGTAGTCACGCCGAGGTGTCTGGACATCCTTTCCTGCTTGATACGCATTTTGTTCACGGATGCGTACAAGAATGCGTGGCTTGATCCTACTGCTGGTGCCTCTCGGACTCATGAACTCCGCAAGGTTGCTACCTCTGTCGCGTTTGCCAAGATTGTCTCTTTGGCTCACCATATGAGGGCAGCTTTTTGGCGCAGTGACTGTGTTCACACGCCATTATCTGCGTGATGTTCAAGTTCGTCGTGTCAGCGACACTTTGGCTTCAGCAGGTTGGTTGTTGCGGGTTCAGCTCTTCGTGTTTGATGGTGAGTGGTTTATTTTTGGTTTGGTGTTATGCACAACCCGCCGCCCAGTGTTGGGCAATCATATCACTGGTTTGTCTACTGGTAAGTTGGAGGGAAAACTTGAAGAAATTTAAACTAATTTCTATGTTTTCCTGACATACTTACCAGTAGACAAATTACGGTCCCACCCACCTCCCCGTTTGTGCATTTGCTGGGTCTCAGCTTTTGTCAAAGAGATGGAACGTGCTCTGTCTGCGCTATTTATACCTGGCGGGTGGTGACGCGGCGCACTGGGAGTTACCTCCCTTTGCTCGCGGCGTCCCTAGCGCCATGGATCGACCAATCAGATTGGCCGTTGCAGGCAGGCACGTGTGGGTATGAAATTTGCAATTTCCTTTTTCGAGGTCAGAAGGTCATATATCACTGGTTTGTCTACTGGTAAGTATGTCAGGAAAACATAGAAATTAGTTTAAATTTCTTCAAATTTACGTTAGACACGTATACAGTTTTTCATTGTGAAAAAATACACATTCGCCAAAGTATAACTTGGAACAAAAAGTGTTAACGTCATTTATGTTACTATTTTGTTTGCCAAGGACATAAATGCTTTGTACATATGTTGTCTCATGTAGCTCCTTTACCCTTTTTTCTCTCTCAAAGCAAGTTCCTCTGCCATCTCACCTTATCTAATTTGCATTACGTGCTTGGAATGCCTCCAACATACATGATAAAATCTGCACGTGTCTGGGTGTGGCGAGATCACCTCTCCCCCTTGGATTAAGTTTTGTCATGAATAACCTGTTGTGTGTATAGAGAGTTAGTGTGGCCTGCCAGCCGTAATAGATCAATGATCATAGAGGTATTATGGTCCGCCAGCCATAGCAAATTTGATTGGGTGCAACGAAAACTGCTCTGAAGACACTGCAAGGTAAGACCTCGTCTTATATACGGGCCCTGTGATTGGACAGTGGGAATGTGGGGGTGTGGCCCGAGTGCTCCCATTGGTTGGGAAGTGACGGTGTGCGAAGACGTCCGCGCGAAAGCTATAGAAGTCCCTGAAGACCAGCGCCAAATGCGCGCGGGGCAAATCACAGCTTGAATGAACGACAGCCGAGCCAAGAATTGCGTCCTCCCAAGCGCGCCAAGATTGACGTCATTCCTCGTCCCTGCACTATGAGACACTCGACGTTGAGAGAGAACGACGCGAATCAACCCTCACGTCTCCCAGGGTGAAGATACGAAGCTTGCAGTGCCCGGCTCCCAGAGCGAAGGTACGAGATTCCTCAGCTGACGCTTCGTGAAAGAATACGGATGCTATGCTTGTGAAAGAATAAATACGCTACCCCCCCCCCCCCCCCCCCCTTCCCCTCCCCCCTTCCCGCCAACGCCTCCAGAACCACTACAACAAAGATCCCGAGGGCAGGAGCCCTCGTGAGTGCTGATCGAACCACGGTCGACACCCCATAGGGCGCGTTTGCGCGCAACGGCAGAAACAGACTCGAGAGAGCAGATAAGTCATCATTCGATCGGCTGGCGGGCCATTTTTCTTAGTTATTGATGAGTATAATTATTGGTGTTCTTCATATTTGTCAGTCGTACTAACTGTAATCATATATGATTACTTTAGCATTCATATTAAAGTGATTTGATATTTGACCTACGTCCTCGCCGTCTTTCTGTCTTATTCGTGTCAGATGGAAAGGTTGTGTGAGAAAGTGTTGCAAGTGGACCGAGAGTATTCCCCTAGATCTTTGCTCTTTCAATGAAGCATTATTTTAAGACAAGCAGGTCCGGCTTGTAACCCTCGGCCAAACCCACAAACCCTAGAAATGCTGTATAACAGCCACATATTACATTTACATGTATGCCTGGCAGTGTTATGAAACTGACCAGGCTCCTCCGTAGGAGTAAGTAAAGAAGCACAGATATCGGCTTCATCTCCCAAGTGCTTGGATAAATGGCTGAACAGTGAAAATGATGGATCCTGATCTACACACTCCATATGACAGTATTCCTTCAGATTATCTTAAAATCACAACAAATCAGTACCGTGGAAATATTTTCATAACATGAATTTTACTAATCGTTCTTTTCATGTTCCGTCTCCCATTTCCCAAATCCTTGAGAGACAATGCTACACGTTCTTACTGAAATTCTTGACAAAACCTGCCGAGATTTTCTTATTACACCCTGTAATGAAAGAAACCTCCTAATAAAATTATAGAAACTTTTCTAAACATTTGAGGCTTTGGTTTAATCATATGTCACCATACACTCATTACATTTACAGAGATAAAAAGAGGGGGGGAAAGTGATGCAAGGTATTAGTTTATTAATTAATATGTTTATCATTTTATGGTCACATTTTGTCCATACACAATATAGAATGGCTTTTGATTACATACACAGAGACGTGAGTGGACACTAATCTACTGATTACAAATGCACCTGTTCCAACTTTGGAGTCTTATTGAACCTTTTTGTTGACTTCAATTCTGTACAAGAGGTCAGGGCATGCTCTGAGGAAATCAACAAGGAATATTGAGATGTACATGTATACAGCCTATGACAGAATGATGTGTTATGGCATATTGTTTCATGTGATGACTACTCAAGCATGCATATTTGCATGACAAGAAGGTGACAATGATAAGAAATAACAAAACTCTGCACATTTATAACAGTAGATCCATGGGAAACCCAAGCTGGATACAATCATCAAAAGGAAACCACTGAAGAGCCTAAACATATCTACAGTAAATCATTAAAAAATTATTCAAAAAACAGCATTTGCTAACTATAGGGAAGGCATCAAACATATAGTAAAGGATTTTATTTAATGAAATAAATAAAAATCAAAAGAACATTCAAAGCTATACATACAGCAGATGCAACGAATAAGGGAGGAACTGAAGCCACTGGCAGTTACCCCGAAGAAGTAATAGTCACATGCTAGGAGAACTCAATTAGTACATCATATGCTGGTGAAATAAGGAAACGGCCCGAGTCCATTAGTGCTGCTACAGTGTTCATTTTGACAAAGTGATGTGCTGTGCCTAAGGAACCTACATTGTTCCTGTGATCTTTGGCGTGATCACTAGATTCAAACAATGGAGGCCTGGCAAATCACATCAAACCTGCACTCATCAGACACTGTATAGGACTCTTGCAAACTTCTTCCATAAACATAAATACCAAGCGTAGAATGAGTTCCTAGGCAGGCAAACAGCTTTTGAGTCTATCGTCTGACACTTGTACAGCAGACACATCTTCAGTTGCTGGTTTAATAAATTAAGAAAATTGTCTACTATAATCTTATGGTATGACAATCTAACATTCATTTTCTCAGGAAAGAGTGAGCTATCAAACGTGAATAGTCAGAAGGTTACATTAAACTTTTTCTGATGTTTAATGACATTTAATGAGAATACATTCTGGTGTACAAAATTGTTGAATTAGCTGCTTGCTCATTTTCCAGTACAAGTTAGAATTCATCAATTATGTCCATACAAAATTATACCTGCAAAAGGAATGAATAAAAGCCATGACTTAATACATATCTTACAAAAGGGTTATGCAAAAACGTCTGGTAACTAAAACTTGGAAAAAAAGAGACAAAGTTAAAATGACTGACAAAGGAAAACATTACTAATCATCTTTATCAACTTTCCACAAGATCTATCCTCACTGTACAAAAGGTTATATTGGCTGCAACCTTGTGTCGTTAGCTTTGGTTTAAACGTCTACGACGGGCCAAAGCAAAAAGACAAAAAGTATTTACAGGAACTTCCGAACCCTTCAAACTTGTTTTGAATGTATAATAGGTGGCATTGTATATCATATCACAGTCCTTGTTATGTTGATAGAAATTTGACTAACTGCCATTTATGACTATCAGTATCAGAATAATTTACATTTTCTTCAATCAGCTCACTGTAGTTGGAGACAACAACAACTATGGCATCACAAGAGTGTCTCTCTGCTCTTCAATTAGATTTTCCATCCAAGTCCGTTTTAGGCTAATTCCTGCCACAGAACCAAAGCACAAATGGTAATGAAGTTTCACAGACCTCAGACCGGGACCAGACCTGTGAGGTACTAGTTACTGAGTGCTCCAGTCTCTGCCCCTCTGCCCTTCTTTCACAAATGTTTGTACATCTGTTTTATGTCTGGCACTTCACAATCACTGCCAGAACAGATTAAAGTCTATGTGTACCTGAGCAAACAGAACCTGTGCTGTACAGAGCCATGTTATACCTCACCGTGTAATAATTGTGTGATGTAATGGTGTCGCAGAAAGAAATGACATCCATCTAACCTAGGTTTTTCATCTGTCCATAACAACCATGAAATGTCAAAAGTAATTTTTTTCCCCCACAAACCCAGTATTTCGTTGCCTTTGTTGAGTTCATGTACATGTACAGATTTACAGGGTTGGTATTTTCATATAAGCTCCTTTTAACATTTTTAAACCCGCATTTCCTCATACAAATATACCTTCAAAGTCATGCTAAAATATGTCATGACTCAATGAGGCTATGGATTAAATAACAATAAATACATCCACAGAAAGAATAATTCATATTGACAAAAACATACACTTCAGCATTCCTTGTTAAGGGTGGGTGGGGGAAGGTGGGTGAGTGGGTGGGGAATAGGACATTATTTACAAACATAAACATATCAGATCTTGTTAAGAATGAGCTGCTGGTCATAAAAGTTAACCAACAAAATTTAATATCAGGATGCAAGGATTCCGAGACACTTGAACAGGGTAGGTAAAAATTTTGTCCATTGTTCCTATCTCTCTTTACACAGCTCATCATCCTCGGACCATGTCAAAAGAATTAAATGGGTTCCATTAGCCAAAGACTTGCATCCTTGCATGTACACCTAAACAAACATCTGCACATATGTCCACAGACACATTTACAAACCCTGAGCACGCATTCGGTACAGCTCTGGCAAGGGGAAATACCAAGAAAGTTAGGCTTACTCTATATGACATGTGAAAACATGGAGCCCTTCACAGCTCAAGCTATGATGTGATCATTCTGTCAACAGCTTTCTCTACAACACTCAGGAAAACATGGTCGCTGGGACAGACCTCTCCCTTCACTTCATGATGGAGCAAACTTCACCAGACAGCCAAGGAGGCAGGAAACAAGAGGGGGACACACAGAC
>JAWQFJ010011727.1:15000-22500 GCA_034096865.1 Theodoxus fluviatilis
CTAGCATGCTCGGCGCTTCGCGCCGTCGGTTCGGCGCTTCGCGTCTTCGCTGATAAGATACAAAATACAAAAAAAAAAGAACTTTGCACCCCCCCCTTTCAAAACCCAGATCCGCCCCTGCACAGTGAAACATGTAGTGCCCCCTCTGCCCAGAAGGGCGTCTTACGCAGCTGGCTGTCTGGTCAGGGAAACAACGCCAGCATCTCTCAAACGTGGAACTTCCCATGAAAGACTGTCGCCTATAGTGGAATAAAACGCAAACAAATAAGCATACTGTCTCTGTAAACGAGGAATTCTTGTCTACGTCTCGTCTCTTCACCATTATAGGTGGGTCATGTGGTAGTTCGGTGTCTTTCTTGCTAGCAGCAATGCAAACGTGTAAAATCATCACTAATCCATGTGGTTGATTACTGTGTAGTTCGGGTCCTCTGACATGTGTCGGTAGTTGTACTATTGAAATAGAAGCAAAAGCTGGGTCTTCTCTTTTTTGTTGTTTTGATTATTGTTTCATTGAACTTATCAATGCAATAATTCACTTATTTACGTTAGACACTTATAGAGTTTTTCATTGTGAAAAAATACATATTCGCCAAAGTATAACTTGGAACAAAAAGTTTTAACGTCATTTATGTTACTATTTTGTTTGCCAAGGAAATAAATGTTTTTTACATATGTTGTCTCATTTACCCTTTTTTCTCTCTCAAAGCAAGTTCCTCCGCCATCTAACCTTATCTAATTTGCATTAAGTGTTTGGAATGCCTCCAACATACATAATAAATGTAATCTGTACGTGTCTGGGTGTGGCGAGATCACCTTTCCCCCTTGGATTAAGTTTTGTCATGAATAACCTGTTGTGTGTATAGAGAGTTAGTGTGGCCTGCCAGCCGTAACAGATCAATGATGATAGAGTTATTATGGTCCGCCAGCCATAGCAAATTTGATTGGCTGCAACGAAAACTGCTCTGAAGACACTGCAAGGTAAGACCTCGTCTTATATACGGGCCCTGTGATTGGACTGTGGGGGTGTGGCCCGAGTGCTCCCATTGGTTGGGAAGTGACGGTGTTCGAAGACGTCCGCGCGAAAGCTATATAAGTCCCTGCAGACCAGCCCCAAATGCGGTGGGGCAAATAACAGCTTGAAAGAACCTCAGCCGAGCCAAGAATTGCGTCCTCCCAAGCGCGCCAATATTGACGTCATTCCTCGTCCCTGCACTAAGAGACACTGGACGTTGAGAGAGAACGACGCGAATCCACCCTCACGTCTCCCAGGGTGAAGATACGAAGCTTGCAGTGCCCGGCTCCCAGAGCGAAGATACGAGATTCCTTAGCTGACGCTTCGTGAAAGAATACGGATGCTATGCTCGTGAAAGAATAAATACGCTACCCCCTCCCCCCCTTCCCGCCAACGCCTCCAGAACCACTACAACAAAGATCCCGAGGGCAGGAGCCCTCGTGAGTGCTGATCGAACCACAGTCGACACGCCATAGGGCGCGTTTGTGCGCAACGGCAGAAACAGACTCGAGAGGACACGTTATCCACTTCAGAGCAGATAAGTCATCATTCGATCGGCTGACGGGCCATTTTTCTTAGTTAATGATGAGTATAATTATTGGTGTTCTTCATATTTGTCAGTCGTACTAACTGTATTCATATATGATTACTTTAGCATTCATATTAAAGTGATTTGATATTTGACCTACATCCTCACCGTCTTTCTGTCTCATTCGCGTCAGATGGAAAGGTTGTGTGAGAAAGTGTTGCAAGTGGACCAAGAGTATTCCCCTAGATCTTTGCTCTTTCAATGAAGCATTATTTTAAGACAAGCAGGTCCGGCTTGTAACCCTCGGCCAAACCCAAAACCCTAGAAATGCTGTATAACAGCCACATATTACATTTACATGTATGCCTAGCAGTGTTATGAAACTGACCAGGCTCCTCCATAGGAGTAAGTAAAGAAGCACAGATATCGGCTTCATCTCCCAAGTGCTTGGATAAATGGCTGAAAAGCGAAAATGATGGATCCTGATCTACACACTCCATATGACAGTATTCCTTCAGATTATCTTAAAATCACAACAAATCAGTACCGTGGAAATATTTTCATAACATGAATTTTACTAATCATTCTTTTCATGTTCCGTCTCCCATTTCTGAAATACTTTACAACGCCTGCCGAGATTTTCTGATTACACCCTGTAATGCAAGAAACCTCCTAATAACATTATAGCAACTTTTCTAAACATTTGAGGCTTTGGTTTAATCATATGTCACCATACACTCATTACATTTACAGAGAGAGATAAAAAGAGGGAAAACAGTGATGCAAGGTATTAGTTTATTAATTAATATGTTCATGGTCACATTTTGTCCATACACAATATAGAATGGCTTTTGATTACATACACAGAGACGTGAGTGGACACTAATCTACTGATTACAAATGCACCTGTTCCAACTTTGGAGTCTTATTGAACCTTTTTGTTGACTTCAATTCTGTACAAGAGGTCAGGGCATGCTCTGAGGAAATCAACAAGGAATATTGAGATGTACATGTATACAGCCTATGACAGAATGATGTGTTATGGCATATTGTTTCATGTGATGACTACTCAAGCATGGATATTTGCATGACAAGAAGGTGACAATGATAAGAAATAACAAAACTCTGCACATTTATAACAGTAGATCCATGGGAAACCCAAGCTGGATGCAATCGTCAAAATGAAACCACTGAAGAGCCTAAACATATCTACAGTACAATCATTAAAAAATTATTTAAAAAAAACAGCATTTGCTAACTATAGGAAAGGCATCAAACATATAGTAAAGGATTTTTAAAAAATGAAATAAATAAAAATCAAAAGAGCATTCAAAGCTATACACACAGCAGATGCAATGAATAAGGAAGGAACTGAAGCCACTGGCAGTTACCCCGAAGAAGTAATATTCACATGCTAGGAGAACTCAATTAGTACATCATATGCTGGTGAAATAAGGAAACGGCCCGAGTCCATTAGTGCTGCTACAATGTTCATTTTGACAAAGTGATGTGCTGTGCCTAAGGAACCTACATTGTTCCTGTGATCTTTGGCGTGATCACTAGATTCCAACAATGGAGGCCTGGCAAATCACATCAAACCTGCACTCATCAGACACTGTATAGGACTCTTGCAAACTTCTTCCATAAACATAAATACCAAGGGTGGAATGAGTTCCTAGGCAGGCAAACAGCTTTTGAGTCTATCGTCTGACACTTGTACAGCAGACACATCTTCAGTTGCTGGTTTAATAAATTAAGGAAATTGTCTACTATAATCTTATGGTATGACAATCTAACATTCATTTTCTCAGGAAAGAGTGAGCTATCAAACGTGAATAGTCAGAAGGTTACATTAAACTTTTTCTGATGTTTAATGACATTTAATGAGAATACATTCTGGTGCACAAAATTGTTGAATTAGCTGCTTGCTCATTTTCCAGTACAAGTTAGAATTCATCAATTATGTCCATACAAAATTATACCTGCAAAAGGAATGAATAAAAGCCATGACTTAATACATATCTTACAAAAGGGTTATGAAAAAACGTCTGGTAACTAAAACTTGGGAAAAAAGAGACAAAGTTAAAATGACTGACAAAGGAAAACATTACGAATCATCTTTATCAACTTTCCACAAGATCTATCCTCACTGTACAAAAGGTTATATTGGCTGCAACCTTGTGTCGTTAGCTTTGGTTTAAACGTCTACGACGGGCCAAAGCAAAAAGACAAAAAGTATTTACAGGAACTTCCCAACCCTTCAAACTTGTTTAGAATGTATAAAAGGTGGCATTGTATTTCATATCACAGTCCTTGTTATGTTGATAGAAATTTGACTAACTGCCATATATGACTATCAGTATCAGAATAATTTACATTTTCTTAAATCAGCTCACTGTAGTTGGAGACAACAAAAACTATGGCATCACAAGAGAGTCTCTCTGCTCTTCAATTTGATTTTCCATCCAAGTCCGTTTTAGGCTAATTCCTGCCACAGAACCAAAGCACAAATGGTAATGAAGTTTCACAGACCTCAGATCGGGACCAGACCTGTGAGGTACTAGTTACTGAGTGCTCCAGTCTCTGACCCTCTGCTCTTCTTTCACAAATGTTTGTACATCTGTTTTATGTCTGGCACTTCACAATCACTGCCAGAACAGATTAAAGTCTATGTGTACCTGAGCAAACAGAACCTGTGCTGTACAGAGCCATGTTATACCTCACCGTGTAATAATTGTGTGATGCAATGGTGTCGCAGAAAGAAATGACATCCATCTAACCTAGGTTTTCATCTGTCCATAACAACCATGAAATGTCAAAAGTAATTTTTTCCCCCACAAACCCAGTATTTCGTTGCCTTGTTGAGTTCATGTACATGTACAGATTTACAGGGCTGGTATTTTCATATAAGCTCCTTTTAACATTTTTAAACCCGCATTTCCTCATACAAATATACCTTCAAAGTCATGCTAAAATCTGTCATGACTCAATGAGGCTATGGATTAAATAACAATAAATACATCCACAGAAAGAATAATTCATATTGACAAAAACATACATTTCAGCATTCCTTGTTAAGGGTGGGTGGGGGAAGGTGGGTGAGTGGGTGGGGAATAGGACATTATTTACAAACATAAACATATCACAGATCTTGTTAAGAATGAGCTGCTGGTCATAAAAGTTAACAAAAAAGATTTAATATCAGGATGCAAGGATTCTGAGACACTTGAACAGGGTAGGTAAAAATTTTGTCCATTGTTCCTATCTCTCTTTACACAGTTCATCATCCTCGGACCATGTCAAAAGAATTAAATGGGTTCCATTAGCCAAAGACTTGCATCCTTGCATGTACACCTAAACAAACATCTGCACATATGTCCACAGACACATTTACAAACCCTGAGCATGCATTCGGTACAGCTCTGGCAAGGGGAAATACCAAGAAAGTTTGGCTTACTCTATATGACATGTGAAAACATGGAGCCATTCACAGCTCAAGCTATAATGTGACCATTCTGTTAACAGCTTTCTCTACGACACTCAGGAAAACATGGAGCCCTTCACAGCTCAAGCTATGATGTGATCATTCTGTCAAAAGCTTTCTCTACGACACTCAGGAAAACATGGAGCCCTTCACAGCTCAAGCTATGATGTGATCATTCTGTCAAAAGCTTTCTCTACAACACTCAGGAAAACATGGTCGCTGGGACAGACCTCTCCCTTCACTTCATGATGGAGCAAACTTCACCAGACAGCCAAGGAGGCAGGAAACAAGAGGGGGACACACAGACGAAACTTGATACACAGAGGTTCGGATGACTTGGGTGGGTCTCACGAAGAAATGTTCAAAGCCACACCATACAAAGCTGGAATGTGGCTAGGCATGTCAAGCTCAGAGAGCCATTGCTACAACAACAAGCTGCATCATCATCTGTTGCTCACTTATCCCCTGCCAGCTCCATGCAGCATACTAATGCTTCTACACAAAAGCATGCTGCACAGGAAATTCATTCCATCACCAAGGGACTTGTTAACATAAGCTGCCCAAGTTTTAGCCTCCACCCAAGACAGGCAGGTTTCATTAAGAACATAGGTGGAATTGAGTATGGGATGGGATGTAGTTGAGGGTGATGGGAACTTTCGGGTGAAGAATGTGAACAGGATGTTCAGGACTGGTGGTGGCAGGAGTGGATTACAGAGAGGACACTTCAGCTCAACCCATTCCATAAACTCTGGAGAACTTGCTGCCCTGATGTTTGGTTGCCTTTGCCCGAGGTTTGTGTTTGGCAGATTCTGACTTGGTCTGCAAGACAAGGCAGAATGAGGTTTCAGTAGTCGCTTCATTGTGACAAAGATGAGAGAAGATAAGCTAAGAGTGCCAAAGACAAATAACTTCATGTCAAAAGCAGCCAGTTTACACTTTGACAAAACACCCTGGATCAGACAGGCTGTTGAAGCATTAGTAATCTTTCTAAACCTGCTCAACTTTCCCTTCACAGGTTCTCTTTTCTACTTGTGGAGAGCAAAATCGCTAACCACACTGAACAGTATAAATGGGACCCAAATATGCAACTCCATAGTGGATTACCATCAAGACTACTCAAAATAGTAAACTGAGACTCTGTGATTGACGGGGAATATCCTATTGTTTCAAGACTGTGGAATACAGTCAGTGCTACATCTGTGTGGACATGTTGCAACCTACCAGAGGTAAACCTATATTTGTCCCCAATGACATGTCTAGTCACACAAGAACAATCTCTGTTTGAATTGATGGAGAAGGTCCATAAGTCCAGTAACCCAGGCTTTTATTCATGGAAGAGAGTATTGAGTGGCAAGCACTGTATATTTAACTCATACGTACATATTGCAATACATTTTTGTGTTTATTACAAAATGTTGTTCTAAGCAGTGAAGTGTTATTTGCATTGTTTTGTGTTCTGCTGTTTTGCATTGTGTTGTGTAGTGCTATGCAACTATGTGCAACACTGCACTGTGGTGGTGGGTATTGTGTCACACTGTGGAGGGTTGTGTTGTGTTGTGTTGTGTTGTGTTGGGCTACACAACTATGTGCAACACTGCACTGTGGTGGTGGGTGTTGTGTCACACTGTGGAGGGTTGTGTTGTGTTGTGTTGTGTTGTGTTGGGCTACACAACTATGTGCAACACTGCACTGTGGTGGTGGGTGTTGTGTCACACTGTGGAGGGTTGTGTTGTGTAGTGCTACACAACTATGTGCAACACTGCACTGTGGTGGTGGGTGTTGTGTCACACTGTGGAGGGTTGTGTTGTGTAGTGCTACACAACTATGTGCAACGCTGCACTGTGGTGGTGGGTGTTGTCACACTGTGGAGGGTTGTGTTGTGTAGTGCTACACAACTATGTGCAACACTGCACTGTGGTGGTGGGTGTTGTGTCACACTGTGGAGGGTTGTGTTGTGTAGTGCTACACAACTATGTGCAACGCTGCACTGTGGTGGTGGGTGTTGTCACACTGTGGAGGGTTGTGTTGTGTAGTGCTACACAACTATGTGCAACGCTGCACTGTGGTGGTGGGTGTTGTGTCACACTGTGGAGGGTTGTGTTGTGTAGTGCTACACAACTATGTGCAACACTGCACTGTGGTGGTGGGTGTTGTGTCACACTGTGGAGGGTTGTGTTGTGTAGTGCTACACAACTATGTGCAACGCTGCACTGTGGTGGTGGGTGTTGTCACACTGTGGAGGGTTGTGTTGTGTAGTGCTACACAACTATGTGCAACGCTGCACTGTGGTGGTGGGTGTTGTGTCACACTGTGGAGGGTTGTGTTGTGTTGTGTTGTGTTGTGTTGGGCTACACAACTATGTGCAGCACTGCACTGTGGTGGTGGGTGTTGTGTCACACTGTGGAGGGTTGTGTTGTGTAGTGCTACACAACTATGTGCAACGCTGCACTGTGGTGGTGGGTGTTGTCACACTGT
>JAWQFJ010011727.1:27500-30000 GCA_034096865.1 Theodoxus fluviatilis
TCATAGTCCGACTTCACTCCAGACAGGCAGAGCACTCAGCCAAGGACCAATGGGGACAATCTTGTGGAGAAAAATCCTTTTGGTCTCTTTTTGCACATTAAAGCACAAGAAATTAAGATAAGCGATTCCTAACCCATGGATGCCGATTCAATTAGAAGCATGTGTCTCTTTGTGAACAATTTAATTCTTTCATTGAATGAACTACTACAAATCATCCAGGAACTTATTTTGATGAGCACCTATTCTGTAATGTGGAAATAGTTGAAGACCATTTTGAGTGCTCCACAAAGACAGACAAATAGATCTAGGTCCAAGTGCTTCCCAATTTGTAGTTCTCAGGGTTAACCCTGGAAGTGTACCAGAGCTGGAGATTCACCAAATTTTACATTGCTCCAGCTGTTCTGTAGTAAGCTTCCAGCTGGGGAGGGAAAAGGGGGGTGGGGGTGGGGTAAGGTCGTGAGATGGTGGTGGTGGTGGTGGAGGGGGGGGGGGGGGGGGGGGGCAGGCAGAGGAATTAGGATACTCTGCGGAACTTTTAGTTCTGACACTTTTCTAGGGTTAAGAACCAGAATAAATGCTAGGAGGAAAACAAACAACACTGTTCTGTACAGGATTGTACCAAACACCTATACTGTCTCAGTGATGTATATGTTCAATGAAACATTAGTAAGTCCATGAAGTTTTAAACTCAACTCCAAACTATACCTCTAGTCAGCGTGCTTGTACTAAAGGATTATAGTGCTTGCAGTTCATTAAAACAGTTGCAAGGGCAAACATTTCATACCAGGCAAAAGGAGTGACAGACGGACTCCCTACAGTTTCTATGAAGAGTTTTAACACTAATCCTCACAGCAGAGAAATCTGTTCAACAGACTCTTCCAAATGGCTCAACCCTCTCGGTGCTTGCTCAACATATTTTGTTTAAGGAGATGCTATGTGAGAAGGTTGCGAGGGTGCCTGAACTATTAGTATAAGGCCATAACCAGCATCTCCTCGCCATCAAACCACCACTGCTCCTACTGTCAAAAGGCCTTTGCATGGTTACTTATGTTGGCTCACCTCCCCATCTAGTAGACCCACAGATACGATAACTTATACTAAGGTCACCTTTGAACCATACATCATTATCTCCTTCTTCACATCATCATCCCAATAACCAACAAACACATGCCCACCTTCTGCAGCCTGCATGACCACATCATCAAGCTCCCTCTCCAGCTTGTCATAGGCATCCAGTCTCATGGACCTCTCCTGTAGAGCAGCCTCCAGCTCGGCAAGCCGCTTCTCAAAGGACGTCTGCATGGCGTAGTACTCCTTGGTCAGCACCTGAGGCAAAGACACAGACACACCATGACTGGCTGATCTTCTTTTTTTTCCCCACAATAGACCACACAATCAGAAATGGATTGCAGAAGAATCATCTCAATTGTCAATAACTGTTAGTCATTATTAATGACTAATGGATCACACTACTCTGCATTGTATGAAGGTGCCATCACATCTAGTAGCATAGCACAATGCCTGCAATGTACATGTGTTGAGTGTCACCAAGTACTTCAGCTCAGTCATCAATGCAGTGGTCAAGTTTGACCACCTGTCCAGTGCTGTACACCCATGTTTGCAGATGCTGAGAAACAAGTTCCACAATGAATAGAGTGCAAATCATACAGAATTAAAATGTTGGTGGAAATAAGTTGTTGAAAGAGCAATGAGGGCTTTTTGTTGAGAAAATCTCCGTTGTTCTGTGGTATACATGTATCTACAACATGGCTGATAAGCTGACTGTGAAGAAGACTGCCATGACGGACTAGTATAAACTGTGTACATCATCACAGCACTGACCTGACACTTGCTTCTGGCTTGAGCCCCCTGTGGGTTGGGGTTAAGAATAGACCCACCACATCTCCCTTCAAAATTAATAAAACCCAAATAGCTTGGGAAATCAAGGTTACTGTACCAGCTCTTGTGATTTTCTAGTGAATGGCCTAGCATAGCCTCTAGAAGGTGATTGGCTGCAAACATCCATTCTTCTTCATCATCATCAATCATCATCATCATCATCATCATCATCATCATCATCATCATCATCATCATTATCATCATCATCATCTTTATTATCAATCATCATCATCATCATTATCATCATCATCATCATCATCTTCATCAACATCACCATCATCATCAATCATTATCATCAATCACCACCATCATCAATCATTATCATCAATCATCATCATTATCCCATGTTTGAAAAAAAAGTTCACTGAAATCCTTGGCAGCAGACATCTGCCTACCTCTGCCTTATGCTCCAGTTTCTCCACCTCCATCTCCCTGTCCTTGAGGTTGCGGACTGCCTCTTCATACAGAAGCTGTGTCCTCTCCGTCTCAAAGGCCTTCAGCTTGAGATCACTCTTCAGCTCTCCTGCTCTCTGGTCCAGGCTGGTCTGTAGGCTCCGGTACCTGCAGCAAAGACCATACATTACTAAGACCGCGCACTCGG
>JAWQFJ010011727.1:40000-46870 GCA_034096865.1 Theodoxus fluviatilis
TGACGCAGCTCGGCACATCCTCTTCATTTACTGGTGTGACAGAGAGAGAGAGAGAGAGAGAGAGAGAGAGAGAGAGAGAGAAAGAGAGAGAGAGAGACAGAGACAGAGACAGAGAGAGACTGAGACAGAGACAGAGAGAGACAGAATTTGAGTTGTTCTATGTGGTAGACTGTGTGTGTGTGTGTGTGTGTGTGTGTGTGTGTGTGTGTGTTTTCATTTATGAGTATGCATGACTATGAAACACGTAAATATCACATGAAGCAATATATCACAATAAAATAAAAAACATATGAGTAAGGTTATCAACACAGTTAAGCACAATGTCAAAATTACTCATCTTTCATAACTATCCTGCTATTTAACGATCCAAATTTTATTCCCTTCAAATGCCAATCAAAATAATTATTCCTAAAACCAAAACAAAATAGTAGTGCTAATTTCAAAGCTATGAAATAATAAACAAACCTCCTGTAGTTCTAGGAACTCTCTTGATGTTGACTTCATCTCATCTTCCAGGGTCTTGTTCCTAAGGCGAAGTTGGTCGATCTCTGATTGCAGTGGCTTGACCACTTCAAACAGCCGCATCTGCATTCAGAATGCCAACATTGTGAGCAAAGGTACTCCCTTGTTCCCCATCCTCTGTCTGTCTGTCTCTGTCTGTCTGTCTGTCCGTCTGTCTGTCTCTCTCTCTCTCTCTCTCTCTCTCTCTCTCTCTCTCTCTCTCTCTCTCTCTCACACACACACACACACACACACACACACACACGCACACACACACACACACACACATGCATGCATGGGAATCCTCACATAAATTGTTGTAAGAAGAGAGGAACTTTATGCCTGGGTACGTTCGTACAGAGTAATACATTTCACAGTAACAGTGATGACAATTTTTCTGGTGTGCAGTCCAGTTCGAAATGTCCTAGAAATTACGCACCACTATGCCAACGTTCCATTGCAACAATGACCACACCTCCGCAAGGCTCTTTCAAAGGGAAAGACTTTCACATCTATTAATGGGTTACTTTACTTACGGCGACATAATCTCGCAGTGAGAGTTCATCTTCACTCTGGCTCTTCAGTTCGTAGAATCTTTCTTCGGACAGACTAAGGTCTCGCAGACTCCGCCTGACGTCTCCCGCCTTCTCCCTGAGTCTGGTGTTCGCAGCCTCCAAAGTTTGCTGCTTTTGGCGCACCTCCTCCAGCTCCGCCCTCGTGGCCTCCTGTCGTCTCCTCGCCTCTTCCTGCTGGATATGAAGTTCGCTCTCCAATCGAGCTGTTAGAATGTTCTTCTGGTGCGTTACGTCGTTCAGTTTCTCCTCCAGCTCCTCTATACGCGTAATGCTTTCCACTTTCATGTTTTCGATGATAAGTTTCTTCTGTGACAACTCGATCTTGAGCAGTTGCATGTCGTGGACGAGTTGTTTGTGTTCGATGAGCTGTTTTGTGATCTGTCTCTTCTTGTACTTAGCTTCTCCATCGCTCTGTTCGGGCGACATTGTGAGATCAGTTGGAACAGACGTCTCATAACTGAGTTCATCCGACTCCATCTCCTCGAAAGTCTTTGATAAATCCCGTGCAGCCATTGTGCATTAACTAATTTCCTGGCAGCGATCACCTGAAATGTCAAAGCCACTGCATAATTTTCGAACCGAGAGCCATACCAAAGCGTCGGTATACGGGCAATTTGACCAAGTTTGTTCACATTGAAATAGAGAGTGCAAAGGGAAGTCACTCTAGTTCTGATTAGCAACAAACGGCGGCTTCCGTGGTTACTGCACGCTGCCTGTGCACGTTGAAATCACCCATTTTATGCTCAAAATGACGTTCTTTTCCCTCGATATCGTAATCCAAGAAATACTTATAGTCAACAACACTAGCTATCTTTTCGCCACAGGACGCATGTTTTTGCACCACAGACACATTTCCTTTGACAGGCACTCAAAGCAAGACCAAACATGCTCGGATTGATCTCAACCACGTACAACTGGGAATATTATTCTATTTTTAGAAGACAGCTAGGTGAGCCAGAAACGCAACCACTGACCGTCTAAGTATGCGAACAGCGTATGCCATCTGCATGCAAACATGCGCTTTGTGTGTGGGTGAAGGGAGCGAGCGAACTAACTAGGGAACAAGCGAGAGAGAGAGAGAGAGAGAGAGAGAGAGAGAGAGAGAGAGAGAGAGAGAGAGAGAGAGAGAGAGAGAGAGAGAGAGAGAGAGAGAGAGATTGATTGATTGTTTAAAATTTATTTTTCAAGGGAAATACATGAATTAGGCATAACTGCCTATCTTACATCCAACCCTTGATAAAACAAGAAAGCAAACAAACAAATCCAATCCCATTCCCCACCCCTACCCACCCACCCACCCTCTATCCCACACAAAATTCACACAATAACACAGGTTACAATCAATTCATGGTAACGAAATACCACGTTGAAAATAGCCACAAAGTGAATTTAGAATAAGATGAAAGTATCTAGGATGACTGCATAAGAAAAGTGTGTAGTTTCAATTTAAATTTCTCTAAAGATTTCGCAATTTTTAGAGAATTGGATAGTGTGTTCCACATAGTAGCCCCTGAATAAGATAGGCTATGTTTAAACAAATCAATCCTAGGTTGTGGTATTATAAGTTATGTACACGAATATTTGAATGTTGGAATAAGTTTATCAAATAATCAGGCACATCACAATCATTAATTCTTTTCATTAAGACACATTTATTGAATTGTAAATGCTTATGAAAAGGCAATATGTTAAGTTCTTTCATTTTGTCATTTGTAGAGAGTGAACTATCTGTTATCATAAGCTTAGAGGCTCTTCGATACAATGACTTCAGCCTTTTCAAGTTAGCGTCACTACAGCCATCCCAAATTGTTGACACATAATTAACGTGAGATAAGATATGAGCATGGAAGAAGATTTTGCAAGTTTGAACGTCAACAATATGTCTTAATTTGGAGAGAAGAAATAGATTAATTGATATTTTTTTTACAAATATAATCAATGTGTGATTGCCATCCTAAATGATCATCAATTATTTCACCAAGAACTTTGTGCTCAACAATTTTTTCGATTCTGAAAGAATCAAGAACAAGAGGAAGAGATAAAGGATATATTTGATGTTTTTGTCTCGAATTATCACCATATATTTCGTTTTGGAAGGATTAATGACCTTATGATTCGAAGAGCATCAGGCTCCCTTGAAGTTTTACTGCCACACATTCAGTCCTGACACATATCGCATGTAACCTCTTTATGAGAGATATGTAATGATAGGTCATTGATGAATAGGCAGAACAAAAGAGGACCTAAGACAGAACCTTGTGGCACACCCACTTGTAAATGGCCACAAAAAGAAGCATGTCCATTGAAATAGACATACTGCTGTCTCTCTTTTAAGAATGATTGAAAGAATTTCACCGTGTTACAACCATTTAGATATTGTGATAATTTTTCATTCAAAATGTCTTGATGAACCATGTCAAACGTTTTCTTTAGATCAAGAAAGATGGAACTAATCAACTGTGACCTATTAATGGCACATAGCCAAGAATCAATCAATCGAGTTAATGCTGTGTGGCAAAAATGTTTTGGCCGGAAACCCGATTGAAGAGAATAAAGTAGACCATGTTGATCCAGATATGCCATCAATTGCTTGTGAACATGCTTTTCAAGTGGCTTTGATAGTATAGAAAGTATTGAAATGGGTCTAAAATCAGCAATATTCAAAGGGGTCTTCATTTTTGGTAAAGGAATAACTTTTGCTATCTTCCATTCATCGGGGAACGTGTTATATGTGTTACAGTAAATTTTTTAATTTCCTGAAATTTTCAGTAAATTTGCAAAGTTACTGTTTCACTTAGGAAATTTACAAATTTACTGAAAATTTCAGGAAATTTACAAATTTACTTAAATTTTGGGTTTCATTTTTGACAGATATACTGGATAGGAAAAGACAATTTCAGTAAATTAGTCAAAAGAGTTGTAAATACTGTTCAAGCAGTAGTCCAGGAGGATTGCTGCTCAGTACATGCATAAGTTAGTTTCTGTGGAGTTCAGTGCGAGTTCTGTTCAGTACATTTACAATAAAAAAGCAAGCTTTGTTTGTTTGTGGAGTTCAGTGTCAGTTTGTGTGAGGTTCAGTGTGAGTTCTGTTCAGTACATTTACAATAAAAAAGCAAGCTTTGTTTGTTTGTGGAGCTCAGTGTCAGTTTGTGTGGGGTTCAGTGTGAGTTCTGTTCAGTAAATTTACAATAAAAAAGCAAGCGTTGTTTGTTTGTGGAGTTCAGTGTCAGTTTGTGTGGGGTTCAGTGTGAGTTCTGTTCAGTACATTTACAATAAAAAAGCAAGCTTTGTTTGTTTGTGGAGTTCAGTGTCAGTTTGTGTGGGGTTCAGTGTGAGTTCTGTTCAGTACATTTACAAAATATAAAAGGCAAGCTTTGGTGTTAGACTATACGAAGCTGCCAAGGAAGACAAGACCAGAATGGCTAACCTCGCCAACAGGGAAAACGAATTCACAGAGGCACTTTTCAAAATTAAAAATGAAGGCAAATGCTATAATTTGTTTGGAAAGGCCGAATACTCAAAGATGCTACAAGATGTGAAATCTGCAGCTTTGTCCAAAGAGTCAAAAATTCATCATGACTATCATCTTTTGAGAAAGTAAGTACTGTTGTTTTGTTGGGTTTCTTTTTTCTTTTGTTTTTCTTGTGTGCGTTTATGGGGTGTGTTCTTTAACGCCTTTCTCTCTCTCTCTCTCTCTCTCTCTCTCTCTCTCTCTCTCTCTCTCTCTCTCTCTCTCTCTCTCTCTCTCTGTCGTGTAACCGCAGCTGTGTGTGTTCCTCTGATAGTGCCATTCTTTCTAATAAATTATCTTTACCTTGTCACAGGTATGAAGTTCTACAGTGTGGACCTGTCGAAAAATTGATCAAGAAAATAGAGCATGCAGAGGAAACCCCGATGTACTTCGTTACAATTGAAGAAACATTTAACATCCTCCGCGCTTCACACATCGCGACTGGGCATGAAGGACGGGACCGCATGATGAAGGAGATCAAGAAAACTTTTGCCAACATCAGCGAGCAAGCCATCGAATTATTCAAGTCCCTGTGTCTTGAATGTCAAAAATAGAGAAAGAGACCCAAAACAACAGGCATAGTCGTTCGGCCAATACTCACCAAAGACCTTTCTTGTCGAGGTCAGGTAGATTTAGTCGACATGCAGTCAATGAGTTGCAATGGCTACAAATGGATTATGGTCTATCAAGATCACCTGACAAAATTCTGTGTCTTGCGCGCTATAAGAAGCAAACGCCCAGTAGAAGTCGCCAGCCAGCTTTTATATATTTTTCTTTTGCTTGGCGCTCCAGTCATACTGCAATGTGATAACGGAACCGAGTTCACGGCAAATGTCATTTCAGAACTGAAGGAGTTCTGGCCTCCATTGAAGATGGTCCATGGCAAACCCCGTTACCCCCAAAGCCAAGGGTCTGTTGAGCGGGCAAACGGAGACATCAAGGACATGTTTGTTGCTTGGCTCGCAGACAACAGTAGCCGAGACTGGGTCGCCGGTATCAAATTTGTTCAAATCTACAAGACTTCTTCCTACCATTCAGGAATAAAGCGATCCCCATACTCAGCCTTATTTAGAAATGAAGCACGCGTCGGACTGACATCTTTTTCCTTGCCACAAGAAATCTTGAACAATCTTGAGTCAGAGGACGATTTAGCAAGACTGGATTTGCCTCGGTCAGCTTCCACAGCAGCAGAATTAGTTGATGCAGACAACTCTACAGTTGATGCAAACTTGACTTCAGCTGAACTGTCTGCCTCAATTGACACCACTCTGGCTCAACCATCTGCCTCTAATGAGACCCCAGCCACCCTGACTTCAGATCAACCGTCGGCCTCTGCTGAGACCCCAGCCAACCTGACTTCAGATCAACCGTCGGCCTCTGCTGACGCCCTCTTGGCTTCAGCCACCACGACAGCTGATCCACTTCAAACCTCAGACACATCAACCACAATGTTGACCGCCCACATTGAGAGAGTCAAAAGGGCTCTAAGGGAAGCATTCTCAGACCAGTTATCTCAAGCAGAGAGAATGGTGAAGAGAAGTAGAGTGGACTTTAAATGCGGTGAATTGGGAGACAATGTGGCAATGCCCGTGCCAATGGTTGATCGTGGCAGAGGTGATGCCAGGAATATTTTAGGTGTCATTGTAAACAGAGACATCACAACTGACATGTATTCTGTAGCAGTGAAAGCAGGGGTTTTAAAACAGGGGTATTCACAAAACCAGTTCGATTTGTGCCCTCAAAGACTACTCTCCATGATGTGAATCTTGACAAACTCGTATCTCTTCGCTCTGCTATTGTAGCAGAGTCAGCTTCAGGGGGGTCAAGGTTTTGCCATTATGCAACTGTGCTGGTGGGCCAAGAAAGTGTCAAACGAATAAATGCTCCTGCTACAAAGCAAAACTAAAATGCAATTCAAAATGCCACGGAAGCCTCACTTGCCGCAACAAATAAATTTCTGTTTTGGAATGGTCGATCGTGGCAGAAGATGTTTTTTAAAATCTCTTATGAATAAATAATATTCATCTTCTCTGTAAACCCAAACGTGGGTGGTGGATCATGGCAGATTATGTTTTTTTTATAATCTCTTTAATGAATAAATAAAATGAATAAAATAAAACGTGGATAATCGATCTTGGAAAATGATGTTTTAAATCGCTTTTATGAATTAAAAAATGTTCAACTTCACTGTAAATCAAAACGTGTAGTGTGTGTGCGTATGGCATAAGCTGATAATGTTTAAGTAAATTTATAAATTTCCTGGATGTCAAATTCAGTAAATTT
>JAWQFJ010011728.1:0-17500 GCA_034096865.1 Theodoxus fluviatilis
GGAAAACAGCTAGAGTTATAATAACGCGACAGGGACGCTGAAGAACTGAGTGTCAGTACGGACAGGTCATTGGGTGGGGGACGGGGAGGGGATCAATGAGCATTTTCCCAAGCTGCGGCGGATATGACATGTCACATGACTGCCTGGGTCTGGATAGACGAAAACCTCCACGCAGCTGGTTATCGACGTGAAAGTACGAGACCTAGTTCGGGCTTGTCGAGGTGGTGTGTGGCCATTGAGCGTGCCATGGGAGGCTTTGGTGCTTGAGCCATTCATGCCGCCACCGACAAAGATTGCTCCATAACCAATATCGATGCATTTCCATCTAATCAATATGTGGACAGTTTATGAAGATGTAAATGGTCTTATTAGAGGAAGTATAGTGATTGACGGCCCTCTCTTATGCGACAGATTTTATCTGTCTAAAAAAAAAGCCCCAGGATATACTACTAATCATACCAGCTTCCTTGGGTGAGCCTTGTGGTCAGAACGGACAGAGACAGGTTCCAGGACAAGTCTTATTCTGAGCCCTTTAATGAGAAACAGAAGCATGTAGGCCCTCTCAAGCGCTACAAAGACCGCCGTGCAACAGCTCTGAAGACGTGTGAGGTCGAGACAGCGTGCAGGGGAGAGCTGGGCGCTGATTGCAGCTTCTGGAGAGCAGCACATGAACCTCGGCAACAGCAGAAGTGCTCGAATACGGCGCATTGCAGCACATGAACCTCGGCAACAGCAGAAGTGCTCGAATACGGCGCATTGCAGCAGATGAACCTCGGCAACAACAGAAGTGCTCGAATACGGCGCATTGCAGCTGATGAACCTCGGCAACAGCAGAAGTGCTCGAATACGGCGCATTGCAGCACATGAACCTCGGCAACAACAGAAGTGCTCGAATACGGCGCATTGCAGCAGATGAACCTCGGCAACAACAGAAGTGCTCGAATACGGCGCATTGCAGCACATGAACCTCGGCAACAACAGAAGTGCTCGAATACGGCGCATTGCAGCACATGAACCTCGGCAACAACAGAAGTGCTCGAATACGGCGCATTGCAGCACATGAACCTCGGCAACATCAGAAGTGCTCGAATACGGTGCATTGCAGCAGATGAACCTCGGCAACAACAGAAGTGCTCGAATACGGCGCATTGCAGCATATGAACCTCGGCAACAACAGAAGTGCTCGAATACGGCGCATTGCAGCACATGAACCTCGGCAACAACAGAAGTGCTCGAATACGGCGCATTGCAGCACATGAACCTCGGCAACAACAGAGGTGCTCGAATACGGTGCATTGCAGCACATGAACCTCGGCAACAACAGAAGTGCTCGAATACGGCGCATTGCAGCACATGAACCTCGGCAACAACAGAAGTGCTCGAATACGGCGCATTGCAGCACATGAACCTCGGCAACAGCAGAAGTGCTCGAATACGGCGCATTGCAGCACATGAACCTCGGCAACAACAGAAGTGCTCGAATACGGCGCATTGCAGCAGATGAACCTCGGCAACAACAGAAGTGCTCGAATACGGCGCATTGCAGCACATGAACCTCGGCAACAACAGAAGTGCTCGAATACGGCGCATTGCAGCAGTCCACCGACGTGGACACGACCAGCGTCCCCTCTGCTGCCCAGGGTCTGCGGATCGGAGCTGCAACTGTGCTCTCATCTACGTCAGTCGTGACGTCTTCACTGAAAACTGACGCACAGCGGGCTGGGACCCTGGTGGACGTAGAGCAGTGCACCATGAGCCACCGAGAGTCAAGAATGGAGGGGGAGGGGGAGGGGGAGGGGGAGGGGGAGGGGGGATATACATCGAAGAAAAGGTCACACTGATGCACTTTCTCGGCGACAGCTTTGTTGCCGCACAGCGGTGAAGGGTGAAACACTTTTCTCTTTCAAGGACATTTGACACCAATCACCATATAAAGAAATCAGGAATGTGCGCGATTAAAATGAGAAGCTGCGTCACTTCAGGACTCATCATAATGCATTAATTCGAAAATCCGTTTTGATCTAATAGAGAAAAAAAAACTTCACAAAAAACATTTTGTCACATTGGCATCTACGTGCTTACTACACTCACGCATGCAAACACACGCACAGAGAGAGAGAGAGAGAGAGAGAGAGAGAGAGAGAGAGAGAGAGAGAGAGAGAGAGAGAGAAGAGAATCAATGTATTAGAGACTTAGGGCGAGTACGAGAGAACCAGAGAGAAAGCGGCCATTATGACGGCACGTGCCGCGGAAGGCACACATCCGGAGCAGGCGGAAGTGACTGGTTCTCAAGGTGGCCATGTTTGCCCAGGCGGGGCAGCCAGTGCCACGATCCACGTCTCCAGGTCGCCTTTCCCTCACAGCCACCGCACTGCCCCTATTGATTGCAGCGTACCCGGTCTGGCCAACGGAAAGCGTCAATACCGCCAGGAGCGCCCTCTATGGCTTCCTCCTAATGCCCGTGCCAATAAAGCCATTTTCTCCGGCGTCAAGTTTCCACAGCAGGAAGCTATTCACGACGACCTCCATTCTCAGTCTGTCGACAGGCACAAGACCGATCCATACTCGTTCTCTCGGGAATGAGGGCCTGCAGTGCAGTGGGCTAGCAGACCATGTCACCAGAGAAAAAAGACAACGGCACAAAAGTTTTTTTTCTTTCTGAAAGTGTAAACCGTAACTGTGAGAGGATTGCATTTCAAGAAGATTGCCCTCTCCGTGGGTTGCACTGTAGAAAGCTGCACGATTAATGGGTGGTACAGCCAGGTGACTGTAATAAACAGGGACTGCACTGTGACGTGACTCTGTAGGGACTGCAGTGTCAGGGCTCTGTAGGGACTGCACTGTGACGTGACTCTGTAGGGACTGCAATGTTAGGGCTCTGTAGAGACTGTAGTGTCAGGGCTCTGTAGAGACTGCAGTGTCAGGGCTCTGTAGGGACTGCAGTGTCAGGGCTCTGTAGGGACTGCAGTGTCAGGGCTCTGTAGGGACTGTAGTGTCAGGGCTCTGTAGAGACTGTAGTGTCAGGGCTCTGTAGAGACTGTAGTGTCAGGGCTCTGTAGGGACTGCAGTGTCAGGGCTCTGTAGAGACTGTAGTGTCAGGGCTCTGTAGGGACTGCAGTGTTAGGCCTCTGTAGAGACTGTAGTGTCAGGGCTCTGTAGAGACTGTAGTGTCAGGGCTCTGTAGAGACTGCAGTGTTAGGGCTCTGTAGGGACTGCAGTGTCAGGGCTCTGTAGGGACTGCAGTGTCAGGGCTCTGTAGGGACTGCAGTGTCAGGGCTCTGTAGGGACTGCAGTGTCAGGGCTCTGTAGGGACTGTAGTGTCAGGGCTCTGTAGAGACTCTAGTGTCAGGGCTCTGTAGAGACTGCAGTGTCAGGGCTCTGTAGGGACTGTAGTGTCAGGGCTCTGTAGGGACTGCAGTGTCAGGGCTCTGTAGGGACTGCAGTGTCAGGGCTCTGTAGGGACTGTAGTGTCAGGGCTCTGCAGGGACTGCAGTGTCAGGGCTCTGTAGAGACTGTAGTGTCAGGGCTCTGTAGAGACTGTAGTGTCAGGGCTCTGTAGGGACTGCAGTGTCAGGGCTCTGTAGGGACTGTAGTGTCAGGACTCTGTAGGGACTGCAGTGTCAGGACTCTGTAGGGACTGCAGTGTCAGGGCTCTGTAGGGACTGCAGTGTCAGGGCTCTGTAGGGACTGCAGTGTCAGGGCTCTGTAGGGACTGCAGTGTCAGGGCTCTGTAGGGACTGCAGTGTCAGGGCTCTGTAGGGACTGTAGTGTCAGGGGTCTGTATGGACTGCAGCGTCAGAGCTCTGTAGGGACTGCAGTGTCAGGGCTCTGTAGAGACTGCAGTGTCAGGGCTCTGTAGAGACTGCAGTGGCAGGGCTCTGTAGAGACTGCAGTGGCAGGGCTCTGTAGGGACTGTAGTGTCAGGGCTTTGTAGGGACTGCAGTGTCAGGGCTCTGTAGGGACTGTAGTGTCAGGGCTCTGTAGCGACTGCAGTGTCAGGGCTTTGTAGGGACTGCAGTGTCAGGGCTCTGTAGGGACTGCAGTGTCAGGGCTCTGTAGAGACTGTAGTGTCAGGGCTCTGTAGGGACTGCACTGTCAGGGCTCTGTAGGGACTGCAGTGTCAGAGCTCTGTAGGGACTGCAGTGTCAGGGCTCTGTAGTGACTGCAGTGTCAGGGCTTTGTATGGACTGCAGTGTCAGGGCTCTGTAGGGACTGCAGTGTCAGGGCTCTGTAGGGACTGCAGTGTCAGGGCTCTGTAGGGACTGCAGTGTCAGGGCTCTGTAGGGACTGTAGTGTCAGGGCTCTGTAGAGACTGCAGTGTAGGGACTGCAGTGTGAGGGCTCTGTAGGGACTGTAGTGTCAGGGCTCTGTAGGGACTGTAGTGTCAGGGCTCTGTAGGGACTGCAGTGTCAGGGCTCTGTAGGGACTGCAGTGTCAGGGCTCTGTAGAGACTGCAGTGTCAGGGCTCTGTAGGGACTGTAGTGTCAGGGCTCTGTAGGGACTGTAGTGTCAGCGCTCTGTAGGGACTGCAGTGTGACGTGACTCTGTAGAGACTGCAGTGTCAGGGCTCTGTAGAGACTGCAGTGTCAGGGCTCTGTAGGGACTGTAGTGTCAGGGCTCTGTAGGGACTGCAGTGTGACGTGACTCTGTAGAGACTGCAGTGTCAGGGCTCTGTAGGGACTGTAGTGTCAGGGCTCTGTAGGGACTGCACTGTAGGGACTGCAGTGTGAGGGCTCTGTAGGGACTGTAGTGTCAGGGCTCTGTAGGGACTGCAGTGCCATGGCTCTGTAGGGACTGTAGTGTCAGGGCTCTGTAGGGACTGCAGTGTCAGGGCTCTGTAGGGACTGCAGTGTCAGAGCTCTGTAGGGACTGCACTGTATGGACTGCAGTGTGAGGGCTCTGTAGGGACTGCACTGTATGGACTGCAGTGTGAGGGCTCTGTAGGGACTGCAGTGTGAGGGCTCTGTAGGGACTGCAGTGTCAGGGCTCTGTAGGGACTGCAGTGTCAGGGCTCTGTAGGGACTGCAGTGTCAGGGCTCTGTAGCGACTGCACTGTATGGACTGCAGTGTGAGGGCTCTGTAGGGACTGCAGTGTCAGGGCTCTGTAGGGACTGCAGTGTCAGGGCTCTGTAGGGACTGCACTGTATGGACTGCAGTGTGAGGGCTCTGTAGGGACTGCAGTGTGAGGGCTCTGTAGGGACTGCAGTGTGAGGGCTCTGTAGGGACTGCAGTGTCAGGGCTCTGTAGGGACTGCAGTGTCAGGGCTCTGTAGGGACTGCAGTGTCAGGGCTCTGTAGGGACTGCAGTGTCAGGGCTCTGTAGGGACTGCAGTGTCAGGGCTCTGTAGGGACTGCAGTGTCAGGGCTCTGTAGGGACTGTAGTGTCAGGGCTCTGTAGGGACTGCAGTGTCAGGGCTCTGTAGGGACTGTAGTGTCAGGGCTCTGTAGGGACTGCACTGTAGGGACTGTAGTGTCAGGACTCTGTAGGGACTGCAGTGTCAGGGCTCTGTAGGGACTGCAGTGTCAGGGCTCTGTAGGGACTGCAGTGTCAGGGCTCTGTAGGGACTGCAGTGTCAGGGCTCTGTAGGGACTGCAGTGTCAGGGCTCTGTAGGGACTGTAGTGTCAGGGCTCTGTAGAGACTGCAGTGTAGGGACTGCAGTGTGAGGGCTCTGTAGGGACTGCAGTGTCAGGGCTCTGTAGGGACTGCAGTGTCAGGGCTCTGTAGGGACTGCAGTGTCAGGGCTCTGTAGGGACTGCAGTGTCAGGGCACTGTAGGGACTGCAGTGTCAGGGCTCTGTAGGGACTGCAGTGTCAGGGCTCTGTAGGGACTGTAGTGTCAGGGCTCTGTAGGGACTGCAGTGTCAGGGCTCTGTAGGGACTGTAGTGTCAGGGCTCTCTAGGGACTGCACTGTAGGAACTGTAGTGTCAGGACTCTGTAGGGACTGCAGTGTCAGGGCTCTGTAGGGACTGCAGTGTCAGGGCTCTGTAGGGACTGCAGTGTCAGGGCTCTGTAGGGACTGCAGTGTCAGGGCTCTGTAGGGACTGCAGTGTCAGGGCTCTGTAGGGACTGTAGTGTCAGGGCTCTGTAGAGACTGCAGTGTAGGGACTGCAGTGTGAGGGCTCTGTAGGGACTGTAGTGTCAGGGCTCTGTAGGGACTGTAGTGTCAGGGCTCTGTAGGGACTGTAGTGTCAGGGCTCTGTAGGGACTGCAGTGTCAGGGCTCTGTAGGGACTGCAGTGTCAGGGCTCTGTAGGGACTGCAGTGTCAGGGCTCTGTATGGACTGCAGTGTCAGAGCTCTGTAGGGACTGCAGTGTCAGGGCTCTGTAGGGACTGCAGTGTCAGGGCTCTGTAGGGACTGTAGTGTCAGGGCTCTGTAGGGACTGCAGTGTCAGGGCTCTGTAGGGACTGTAGTGTCAGGGCTCTGTAGGGACTGCAGTGTCAGGGCTCTGTAGGGACTGCAGTGTCAGGGCTCTGTAGGGACTGCAGTGTCAGGGCTCTGTAGGGACTGCAGTGTCAGGGCTCTGTAGGGACTGCAGTGTCAGGGCTCTGTAGAGACTGCAGTGTCAGGGCTCTGTAGGGACTGTAGTGTCAGGGCTCTGTAGGGACTGCAGTGTCAGGGCTCTGTAGGGACTGCAGTGTCAGGGCTCTGTAGGGACTGTAGTGTCAGGGCTCTGTAGAGACTGCAGTGTCAGGGCTCTGTAGAGACTGTAGTGTCAGGGCTCTGTAGAGACTGTAGTGTCAGGGCTCTGTAGGGACTGCAGTGTCAGGGCTCTGTAGAGACTGTAGTGTCAGAGCTCTGTAGGGACTGCAGTGTTAGGCCTCTGTAGAGACTGTAGTGTCAGGGCTCTGTAGAGACTGTAGTGTCAGGGCTCTGTAGAGACTGCAGTGTCAGGGCTCTGTAGGGACTGCAGTGTCAGGGCTCTGTAGGGACTGCAGTGTCAGGGCTCTGTAGGGACTGCAGTGTCAGGGCTCTGTAGGGACTGCAGTGTCAGGGCTCTGTAGGGACTGCAGTGTCAGGGCTCTGTAGGGACTGTAGTGTCAGGGCTCTGTAGGGACTGCAGTGTCAGGGCTCTGTAGGGACTGCAGTGTCAGGGCTCTGTAGAGACTGTAGTGTCAGGGCTCTGTAGGGACTGCAGTGTCAGGGCTCTGTAGGGACTGCAGTGTCAGGGCTCTGTAGGGACTGCAGTGTCAGGGCTCTGTAGGGACTGTAGTGTCAGGGCTCTGTAGGGACTGCAGTGTCAGGGCTCTGTAGGGACTGCAGTGTCAGGGCTCTGTAGAGACTGCAGTGTCAGGGCTCTGTAGGGACTGCAGTGTCAGGGCTCTGTAGGGACTGCAGTGTCAGGGCTCTGTAGGGACTGCAGTGTCAGGGCTCTGTAGAGACTGTAGTGTCAGGGCTCTGTATGGACTGCAGTGTTAGGCTCTGTAGGGACTGTAGTGTCAGGGCTCTGTAGGGACTGCAGTGTCAGGGCTCTGTAGGGACTGCACTGTCAGGGCTCTGTAGAGACTGTAGTGTCAGGGCTCTGTAGGGACTGCAGTGTCAGGGCTCTGTAGGGACTGCAGTGTCAGGGCTCTGTATGGACTGCAGTGTCAGGGCTCTGTAGGGACTGTAGTGTCAGGGCTCTGTAGAGACTGCAGTGTCAGGGCTCTGTAGGGACTGCAGTGTCAGGGCTCTGTAGGGACTGCAGTGTCAGGGCTCTGTAGGGACTGCAGTGTCAGGGCTCTGTAGATACTGTAGTGTCAGGGGTCTGTAGGGACTGTAGTGTCAGGGCTCTGTAGGGACTGCAGTGTCAGGGCTCTGTAGGGACTGCACTGTATGGACTGCAGTGTCAGGGCTCTGTAGGGACTGCAGTGTCAGGGCTCTGTAGGGACTGCAGTGTCAGGGCTCTGTAGGGACTGCAGTGTGAGGGCTCTGTAGGGACTGCAGTGTCAGGGCTCTGTAGGGACTGCAGTGTCAGGGCTCTGTAGGGACTGCAGTGTCAGGGCTCTGTAGGGACTGCAGTGTCAGGGCTCTGTAGGGACTGCAGTGTCAGGGCTCTGTAGGGACTGCAGTGTCAGGGCTCTGTAGGGACTGTAGTGTCAGGGCTCTGTAGGGACTGCAGTGTCAGGGCTCTGTAGGGACTGTAGTGTCAGGGCTCTGTAGGGACTGCACTGTAGGGACTGTAGTGTCAGGACTCTGTAGGGACTGCAGTGTCAGGGCTCTGTAGGGACTGCAGTGTCAGGGCTCTGTAGGGACTGCAGTGTCAGGGCTCTGTAGGGACTGCAGTGTCAGGGCTCTGTAGGGACTGCAGTGTCAGGGCTCTGTAGGGACTGTAGTGTCAGGGCTCTGTAGAGACTGCAGTGTAGGGACTGCAGTGTGAGGGCTCTGTAGGGACTGCAGTGTCAGGGCTCTGTAGGGACTGCAGTGTCAGGGCTCTGTAGGGACTGCAGTGTCAGGGCTCTGTAGGGACTGCAGTGTCAGGGCTCTGTAGGGACTGCAGTGTCAGGGCTCTGTAGGGACTGCAGTGTCAGGGCTCTGTAGGGACTGTAGTGTCAGGGCTCTGTAGGGACTGTAGTGTCAGGGCTCTGTAGGGACTGCACTGTAGGGACTGTAGTGTCAGGACTCTGTAGGGACTGCAGTGTCAGGGCTCTGTAGGGACTGCAGTGTCAGGGCTCTGTAGGGACTGCAGTGTCAGGGCTCTGTAGGGACTGCAGTGTCAGGGCTCTGTAGGGACTGCAGTGTCAGGGCTCTGTAGGGACTGTAGTGTCAGGGCTCTGTAGAGACTGCAGTGTAGGGACTGCAGTGTGAGGGCTCTGTAGGGACTGTAGTGTCAGGGCTCTGTAGGGACTGTAGTGTCAGGGCTCTGTAGGGACTGTAGTGTCAGGGCTCTGTAGGGACTGCAGTGTCAGGGCTCTGTAGGGACTGCAGTGTCAGGGCTCTGTAGGGACTGCAGTGTCAGGGCTCTGTATGGACTGCAGTGTCAGAGCTCTGTAGGGACTGCAGTGTCAGGGCTCTGTAGGGACTGCAGTGTCAGGGCTCTGTAGGGACTGTAGTGTCAGGGCTCTGTAGGGACTGCAGTGTCAGGGCTCTGTAGGGACTGTAGTGTCAGGGCTCTGTAGGGACTGCAGTGTCAGGGCTCTGTAGGGACTGCAGTGTCAGGGCTCTGTAGGGACTGCAGTGTCAGGGCTCTGTAGGGACTGCAGTGTCAGGGCTCTGTAGGGACTGCAGTGTCAGGGCTCTGTAGGGACTGCAGTGTCAGGGCTCTGTAGAGACTGCAGTGTCAGGGCTCTGTAGGGACTGTAGTGTCAGGGCTCTGTAGGGACTGCAGTGTCAGGGCTCTGTAGGGACTGCAGTGTCAGGGCTCTGTAGGGACTGTAGTGTCAGGGCTCTGTAGGACTGCAGTGTCAGGGCTCTGTAGAGACTGTAGTGTCAGGGCTCTGTAGAGACTGTAGTGTCAGGGCTCTGTAGGGACTGCAGTGTCAGGGCTCTGTAGAGACTGTAGTGTCAGGGCTCTGTAGGGACTGCAGTGTTAGGCCTCTGTAGAGACTGTAGTGTCAGGGCTCTGTAGAGACTGTAGTGTCAGGGCTCTGTAGAGACTGCAGTGTCAGGGCTCTGTAGGGACTGCAGTGTCAGGGCTCTGTAGGGACTGCAGTGTCAGGGCTCTGTAGGGACTGCAGTGTCAGGGCTCTGTAGGGACTGCAGTGTCAGGGCTCTGTAGGGACTGCAGTGTCAGGGCTCTGTAGGGACTGTAGTGTCAGGGCTCTGTAGGACTGCAGTGTCAGGGCTCTGTAGGGACTGCAGTGTCAGGGCTCTGTAGAGACTGTAGTGTCAGGGCTCTGTAGGGACTGCAGTGTCAGGGCTCTGTAGGGACTGCAGTGTCAGGGCTCTGTAGGGACTGCAGTGTCAGGGCTCTGTAGGGACTGTAGTGTCAGGGCTCTGTAGGGACTGCAGTGTCAGGGCTCTGTAGAGACTGCAGTGTCAGGGCTCTGTAGAGACTGCAGTGTCAGGGCTCTGTAGGGACTGCAGTGTCAGGGCTCTGTAGGGACTGCAGTTACAGGGCTCTGTAGGGACTGCACTGTCAGGGCTCTGTAGAGACTGTAGTGTCAGGGCTCTGTATGGACTGCAGTGTTAGGCTCTGTAGAGACTGTAGTGTCAGGGGTCTGTAGGGACTGCAGTGTCAGGGCTCTGTAGGGACTGCACTGTCAGGGCTCTGTAGAGACTGTAGTGTCAGGGGTCTGTAGGGACTGCAGTGTCAGGGCTCTGTATGGACTGCAGTGTCAGGGCTCTGTATGGACTGCAGTGTCAGGGCTCTGTAGGGACTGTAGTGTCAGGGCTCTGTAGAGACTGCAGTGTCAGGGCTCTGTAGGGACTGCAGTGTCAGAGCTCTGTAGGGACTGCAGTGTCAGGGCTCTGTAGGGACTGCAGTGTCAGGGCTCTGTAGATACTGTAGTGTCAGGGGTCTGTAGGGACTGTAGTGTCAGGGGTCTGTAGGGACTGCAGTGTCAGGGCTCTGTATGGACTGCAGTGTCAGGGCTCTGTATGGACTGCAGTGTCAGGGCTCTGTAGAGACTGCAGTGTCAGGGCTCTGTAGGGACTGCAGTGTCAGGGCTCTGTAGGGACTGCAGTGTCAGGGCTCTGTAGGGACTGCAGTGTCATGGCACTGCATTTTAAGTGGGCTCCAATGTTGAAGGACTTTACTGCCAAGAGCTTTACTGTCAAGGGGCTGCACTGTCAAGGGACTACACAGTCAAGGGGATGCACTGTCAAGGGGCTGCACTGTCAAGGGACTGCACTGTCAAGGGGCTGCAGTGTCATGGCACTGCATTTTGAGGGAGCTTCCCCGCCAGGGAACTTCAATCAAAGAGCTTCATTGTTGAGTTGAGACGCTTCACTTTTAAAAGGTGATGTTGTCAATGGGCCGCACTTTTAGAGCGCTGCTCTTTGAAGGGATTGCGTAGTCAGGGCTGCACTGTCAAGGAAATGCAGTATCAGGGAGAAGCAATGTCAGGGCGTTGCGCCGTCAGAGCGCAGTGGTGTTCGGGAACTGCAATGTTAGGGATGGCAGCGTGTCAGAAGACGGCAGAGTGGCGAACTGCACTGTCAGGGGCTGAACTGTAAGGTGGCTGCACCGTCAGAGGACAATACTATAAAGGGGCTCTGGCGTCAGGGGGTACACTGTCATGGAATTACGCCATCTGGGATCCATTTTGGGATGACAGCTGTTTAATGAGATAGCACCGACAGGAATCTACATTCTCTTCGGGACGCACTGTCAGGACATACAACTGAGACAACATTCCACTCTGAGGTCCTCCACTCTCTAAGCACATCAGCGTGAAGAGCGGCCCTGCTGTACCAAGTGACCTGTGCCACGTCACAACAAATGGACATGGCTGTCAGGAGGGAGGCACTACCAGAGCAGCGTTGTGGAGGACCTGCCATTCCTGAGCGCCAGAGACTCTGTGTCTGTACCAGAGTGGAGGCCACCACGCCAGGGGGCTGACGAACTCTGGGACCAAGGACGGCGAGGCAGCAGCGTGCAGAGACTCGCCCTGTGGCGAGGAGATCTGACCTTGGAGCGTGGCCCGAGTCTCTGTAGACTGGTCTGGCAGAGGAAAACCATGCATCAGGCACCCAGATCGAGGGAAAGACAGTTCAGTGATATCCTTCCACCCCATCGTCCTCACTAGAGTGAGTGAACGAGGACATCTGTCGTTCGATGCAGGAAAGGAGCCTCCCCAAAGCTGGCGTCTCCATGACTGACAAACAAATATTTTCCAAATATTTATTTGTACAACCATGCGAACGTTATTTGCGTTGCACTAAAACCTGCTGGTGGATGCACTCATACCCTCTTGATGTGTCGTGGAGTATCTCGATCTTCACGTAGTCTGCTTCCTTACAGCTTTCCTTCCCACAGGCCACCTCTGTCACCGTGTCTCTTGACAGCTTGCTCCAGTGCCGGATTACTGCTGTCCACAGGGTGTCGTATTTGAGAACCCTCCTCCTCAGTTGGCTTACCCTCTTACTCAGTGTATTCTTAGCTTACCTCCTTACACATTCAGCTCCTCTGCACTTCCTTCCTCTCCACACAGTCGGACTCTATTTACAGAGTACCGACTTACAAAGCCTGATTCCTTACACTTGAAATACCTTCAAACACCCTGTATCTCTACACATCCTACTGCCGTACACTGGGTACCACCTTAAACAGCTTACCTCCTTGCTCAGCCGAATGTAATCTTCACTTGCGTACAACCACTGTCTACCTCCACCCCAGCCTTCCTCATTTACAGTCTCCCTCCTTACCGACTAGAAAGGATTCAGGAAAAACGCCGCACAATTAGCGTCATCGATTAGGTTCAGGCGATCTCGTCGCTAGGTCCGCTGCGGTGATGACAGAGTCAACACAGCGTGTTGGTGTGAGTCCCCGGGCCACTCCATACAAACTTGGATGCTTGGCTTCAGGCGCAAATAAATTCTTCCCGTCCATATTGCAAAGCGCACGTGTGTAGCTTGCGTCACATCTTCATCGTGTGTAGCTTGCTGGCCGTGTGCCTCGCCTGACGTATGTCTGGTTCCCTGTGTGACCTGTCTTCCGTGTAGGCTTGCCTTCAGACATGCGCAGTGCGTTTGATAACCTGCACGCAGGGTTGAAATTTTGTTCAAAAGCCTGACATGTTCTAACATATCCACAAAGTAAAATTTCATCAGGAATGATGAGGGAATTCCGTTTCTTCAAACGTACGGCTATCTCGTATGTCTCTGTTGTTTTGGGCCCACGATCTCGCTTTCGTATCTCGACTGCTGTCAAGATCATAATGTTTATACAGCTCAGAATAGATCATAAACACACAAACAAACAATAAAACAATAAAACAAACGAAACAAATGAAATCAGACAAAAACAAAACAATAACACAAACCGTTGCACACTGATAGTCAAATGCAGTATGAACATGTTTAGCGTGTGTTGTTTACGTGCTTCACTCGCCACGCGTCGTGACTAACATGCGACGTCGCATCACATAATTATGCGTGTGTTGTTTACGTGCTTCACTCGCCACGCGTCGTGACTAACATGCGACGTCGTATCACATAATTATGCGTGTGTTGTTTACGTGCTTCACTCGCCACGCGTCGTGACTAACATGCGACGTCGTATCACATAATTATGCGTGTGTTGTTTACGTGCTTCACTCGCCACGCGTCGTGACTAACATGCGACGTCGTATCACATAATTATGCGTGTGTTGTTTACGTGCTTCACTCGCCACGCGTCGTGACTAACATGCGACGTCGTATCACATAATTATGCGTGTGTTGTTTACGTGCTTCACTCGCCACGCGTCGTGACTAACATGCGACGTCGTATCACATAATTATGCGTGTGTTGTTTACGTGCTTCACTCGCCACGCGTCGTGACTAACATGCGACGTCGTATCACATAATTATGCGTGTGTTGTTTACGTGCTTCACTCGCCACGCGTCGTGACTAACATGCGACGTCGTATCACATACTTATGCGTGTGTTGTTTACGTGCTTCACTCGCCACGCATCGTGACTAACATGCGACGTCGTATCACATAATTATGCGTGTGTTGTTTACGTGCTTCACTCGCCACGCGTCGTGACTAACATGCGACGTCGTATCACATAATTATGTGTGTGTTGTTTACGTGCTTCACTCGCCACGCGTCGTACTAACATGCGACGTCGTATCACACATGCGAATCAGGAGTAAGATTGGGTACCTGTAAGTGCAGTGCAGACACTGCAATGCTGTAAACCTTCCAACACGCGACAGCGAGCATCGGTGTGTGTGTGTGTGTGTGTGTGTGTGTGTGTGTGTGTGTGTGTGTGTGAGTGTGCGTGTGTGTGTGAGCGCGCGCGTGTGTGTCTGTGTGTTTGTGTGTGTGTGTGTGTGTGTGTGTGTGTGTGTGTGTGCGCGCTCGCGTGCGTGTATGTTTGTGTTTGTGTGTGTGCGCGTACATGTGTGCGTGTGTGTGTGTGCGTGCATGCATGCGCGCGTGTGTGTTTATGTGTGTGTGCCTCTATGTGTGTGTGTGCGTGCGCATTAATGTGTGTGTGCGTGCGTACATGTGTTTGTGCATGTGTGTGTATGCGTGCGTGTGTGTGTGTGTGAATGTGGGTGTGTGTATGTGCGCGCGCGCGTGCGCGCGTGCGTGCATGTGAGGTGTACAGAGGTTTGAGACTAATAAATGATTGATAAGTCGCTTTGTAAAATAATTACCGTTGTCTTAAAGAATTTGATGCCGTAAACTGGGTACATATTGTCAAATATCTATTTGTATCATCATGAGTTTTGCTTGTTGTGCGCGTTGTTCTCTGTAGTAAAACTTTGAATTTTTGTTTGACTCCTTTGTCCTCTCAGTTGTTTGCCTGCCGTAAGCAATGACTAACACTACATGTGTGTGTCGCAAGCAATGACTAACACTACATGTGTGTGTCGCAATAATGACTAACACTACATGTGTGTGTCGCAAGCAATGACTAACACTACATGTGTGTGTCGCAAGCAATGACTAACACTACATGTGTGTGTCGCAAGCAATGACTAACACTACATGTGTGTGTCGCAAGCAATGACTAACACTACATGTGTGTGTCGCAAGCAATGACTAACACTACATGTGTGTGTCGCAAGCAATGACTAACACTACATGTGTGTGTCGCAAGCAATGACTAACACTACATGTGTGTGTCGTAAGCAATGACTAACACTACATGTGTGTGTCGCAAGCAATGACTAACACTACATGTGTGTGTCGCAAGCAATGACTAACACTACATGTGTGTGTCGTAAGCAATGGCTAACACTGCATGTGTGTGTCGCAAGCAATGACTAACACTACATGTGTGTGTCGCAAGCAATGACTAACACTACATGTGTGTGTCGCAAGCAATGACTAACACTACATGTGTGTGTCGCAAGCAATGACTAACACTACATGTGTGTGTCGCAAGCAATGACTAACACTACATGTGCCTGTCGTAAGCTATGACTAACACTACATGTGTATGGACTGCATGTTGGGCGCCTTGTTCGCCATGTGCGTGTCGTAAGCAATGACTAACACTACATGTGTGTGGACTGCATGTTGCGCGCCCTGTTCGCCATTTGCCTGTCGTAAGCAATGGCTAACACTACATGTGTGTGGACTGCATGTTGCGCGCCCTGTTCGCCATTTGACTGTCGTAAGCAATGACTAACACTACATGTGTGTGGACTGCATGTTGCGCGCCTTGTTCGCCATGTGCGTGTCGTAAGCAATGACTAACACTACATGTGTGTGTCGCAAGCAATGACTAACACTACATGTGTGTGGACTGCATGTTGGGCGCCTTGTTCGCCATGCGCGTGTCGTAAGCAATGGCTAACACTACATGTGTGTGGACTGCATGTTGCGCGCCTTGTTCGCCTTGTGCGTGTCGTAAGCAATGACTAACACTACATGTGTGTGTCGCAAGCTATGACTAACACTACATGTGTATGGACTGCATGTTGCGCGCCCTGTTCGCCATGTGCGTGTCGCAAGCAATGGCTAACACTACATGTGTGTGGACTGCATGTTGGGCGCCTTGTTCGCCTTGTGCGTGTCGTAAGCAATGGCTAACACTACATGTGTGTGGACTGCATGTTGCGCGCCTTGTTCGCCATGTGCGTGTCGTAAGCAATGACTAACACTACATGTGTGTGGACTGCATGTTGGGCGCCTTGTTCGCCATGTGCGTGTCGTAAGCTATGACTAACACTACATGTGTGTGGACTGCATGTTGGGCGCCTTGTTCGCCTTGTGCCTGTCGTAAGCTATGACTAACACTACATGTGTGTGGACTGCATGTTGGGCGCCTTGTTCGCCTTGTGCCTGCCGCAAGCTATGACTAACACTACATGTGTGTGGACTGCATGTTGGGCGCCTTGTTCGCCTTGTGCCTGCCGTAAGCTATGACTAACACTACATGTGTGTGGACTGCATGTTGGGCGCCTTGTTCGCCATGTGCCTGCCGTAAGCTATGACTAACACTACATGTGTGTGGACTGCATGTTGGGCGCCTTGTTCGCCTTGTGCCTGCCGTAAGCTATGACTAACACTACATGTGTGTGGACTGCATGTTGGGCGCCTTGTTCGCCATGTGCCTGCCGTAAGCTATGACTAACACTACATGTGTGTGGACTGCATGTTGGGCGCCTTGTTCGCATTGTGCCTGCCGTAAGCTATGACTAACACTACATGTGCGTGTCGTAAGCTATGACTAACACTACATGTGTGTGGACTGCATGTTGGGCGCCTTGTTCGCCTTGTGCCTGCCGTAAGCTATGACTAACACTACATGTGCGTGTCGTAAGCTATGACTAACACTACATGTGTGTGGACTGCATGTTGGGCGCCTTGTTCGCCTTGTGCCTGCCGTAAGCTATGACTAACACTACATGTGCGTGTCGTAAGCTATGACTAACACTACATGTGTGTGGACTGCATGTTGGGCGCCTTGTTCGCCATGTGCGTGTCGTAAGCAATGACTAACACTACATGTGTGTGGACTGCATGTTGGGCGCCTTGTTCGCCATGTGCGTGTCGTAAGCAATGGCTAACACTACATGTGTGTGGACTGCATGTTGCGCGCCTTGTTCGCCTTGTGCGTGTCGTAAGCAATGACTAACACTACATGTGTGTGTCGTAAGCAATGGCTAACACTACATGTGCGTGTCGTAAGCAATGACTAACACTACATGTGTGTGGACTGCATGTTGCGCGCCTTGTTCGCCATGTGCGTGTCGTAAGCAATGACTAACACTACATGTGCGTGTCGTAAGCAATGACTAACACTACATGTGCGTGTCGTAAGCAATGACTAACACTACATGTGTATGGACTGCATGTTGGGCGCCTTGTTCGCCATGTGCCTGTCGTAAGCTATGACTAACACTACATGTGTGTGGACTGCATGTTGGGCGTCTTGTTCGCCATGTGCGTGCCGTAAGCTATGACTAACACTACATGTGTGTGGACTGCATGTTGGGCGCCTTGTTCGCCATGTGCGTGTCGTAAGCTATGACTAACACTACATGTGTGTGGACTGCATGTTGGGCGCCTTGTTCGCCTTGTGCCTGCCGTAAGCTATGACTAACACTACATGTGTGTGGACTGCATGTTGCGCGCCTTGTTCGCCTTGTGCGTTGTCCGTCCTGTGTCCTTTGGGAGTTGGTTTTTAGGGCGGCTTGTTGACACTCCGAGTCCAATGAGTAGGCATTTTTCCCACGCCTGTCGCACGAATGACGGTTTTAAATCCTGCGTGGATTATTGTCAGGATCATCTTTCAATCCGCTTATACATCTCTTCAGGTGCATTTTTTCATGGTTGACCGAGATTTTTACTAGCGAGGAAGTAAAGTTTTGAATGTTCTGCACAGAGTATTCGTACATGAACACAGTTCCAAAACAGCATACACATTTAGGCGTCAACAAGGAAGACAGCGAGTCGTTTCGCAGTCAAG
>JAWQFJ010011728.1:22500-26638 GCA_034096865.1 Theodoxus fluviatilis
CTAGCTCTTTTCCCACATTTAGTAGAATTTCGTACTTTTCTATTCGCTTTGGAGAGTGTCATATCTGGATGAAAAATAAGTAGATTACGAAAGAAATGTTTTAGGACGAGTAGTGTCACATTTTTTGTCAGTTACGAGCTCGTTGGTGGCTGCTGACTGCGATATTATAAATATGGCTGCATTATTCACGGAATCCCCAGAATCCGCAAACCTGGAAGCATGTTGTTTTCCCAAACTCTTACGTATGCTTTCAAGTTGTTTGCCACTACATCAAAATGCAAATTTAGTGGTACTGTGCGCACTATAGATGCGACCCTTGTGCACTCGCTCTCTAGCTGTACCGTGAAACTGAGATATTGGACCGTTGTGTTTATTTTACGATTTTATCCCTCCAGGTTTACTGGAGGTCCTACAGACTTTATCTGTCTGTCTGTCTGTGTGTGTGTGTGTGTGTGTCTGTCTGTCTGTCCCGTCTCCACGGCTTATATCTCAAAAACTACTGGACGGATTTCCTTGAGATTTTGCACACTAACTGGAAGTTAGGTCCGATTGAATGTATCAAATTTTCAGAATCGAGGCTTGAAGAGAAAGTGGTTTTTTTTAAGGTCGTATAATCGAAGCACCTCTCTAAAAATTATTGAAATGACAATTGACGGAAAAGCCAAATTTGACGTCATTAATAGCATGACGTCATTTGCAAGTACAATTTCGATCCTATATGCCAGCAGAATTTCGAAACACCTGGGGATGGCGAAATTCCAACATGTGCGACGTCATCAATAACGTGACGTCATTTGCGAGGACAGTTTATAGGAGAATTAATTTAGATAGATATGTCCTCAGATGTCTTAGGCTGCGAGGCCTTTATCTGATCTTTTGATCAGTACTTATGGCTACTCTCACTCTCTCTGTCTCTCTCTCTCTCTGTCTCTCTCTCTCTCTCTCTCTCTCTCTCTCTCGATCTCTCTCTCGATCTCTCTCCCACCCACCCTCTTACTCTCATTCTCTCTTCCCTTCCTCCTCTTTTCCCAGCTCCCCTCCCCCCCTCTTTCTCTCCCTCCCTCTCTCTCTCTCTCTCTCTCTCTCTCTCTCTCTCTCTCTCTCTCTCCCACCCACCCTCTTACTCTCATTCTCTCTTCCCTTCCTCTCCTTTTCCCAGCTTCCCTCCCCCCCCCCTCTCTCTCTCTCACTCTCTCTCTGTCTCTCTCTCTCTCTATGTCTGTCTCTCTCTCTGTCTCTCTCTCTCTCTCTCTCTCTCTCTCTCTCTCTCTCTCTCTCTCTCTCTCTCTCCCACCCACCCTCTTACTCTCATTCTCTCTTCCCTTCCTCCCCTTTTCCCAGCTCCCCCCCCCTCTCTCTCTCACTCTCTCTCTGTCTCTCTGTCTCTCTCTGTCTCTCTCTCTGTCTCTCTCTGTGTCTCTCTCTGTGTCTCTCTCTCTGTCTCTCTCTCTCTCCCTCTCTCTCTCTCCTCTCTCTCTCTCACTCTCTCTCTCTCTCTCTCTCTCTCTCTCTCTCTCTGTCCCACCCACCATCTTACTCTCATTCTCTCTTCCCTTCCTTCCCTTTTCCCAGCTCCCCTCCCACCCTCTCTCTCTGTCTCTCTCTCTGTCTCTCTCTCTGTCTCTGTCTCTCTCTCTGTCTCTCTCTCTCTGTATCTCTCTTCTCTCTCTCTCTCTCTCTCTCTCTCTCTCTCTCTCTCTCTTACCACATTTGAATATTTTGCCTCAAGGGCTGAATGTAAGTAAGAAAGGCAATACTGCCTAATTCACTACCCTTGTAAAATAAAGTTCGTTCGTTCGTTCTGTCTGTCCTGACTTAAGCGCAACAACTTGGTACTGGTAGTCTGTTGGCTTGGCCTAATGGCAGTGAATCGATAATAAACTTGGCAGAAATAGACCTTAAGTATCCTAAAATGTACGAGACCACTCAAATTTCATGAACTATCATCCATTTTTATACAATTTACAGTGCAAAATATGAAGCGAGGGAGTTTACAGAAAAGAACGTTATAATTCCTTTACAAACACGTAGTAACGTCAGTTGCCAAATGAATGGCTCAGATGGTAAAGCGCTGGACAATTGTAACGTTAGGTCATGCGTGAACGGATTCGAATCCGCGCTGAAACTTTTTTCGAACCCGACCTGTTTTTTGTGTTTTTGTGTGTGTTTCCCCCCCCCCCCCCCCCTCTTTTCTCGAGAGATTGCGGGTTTGAACCCAATTTTTTGTGTGTGCCAAAACCTGGAGGTTCAGCGCCAGCGGTTTTTATGGAATCAGTGAAGTAATAGATGAAGCCCTCTGGCTCTGGCCAAAAATCTTTCAAGGTACACATGGAGATTTGCTAACTTGGACGATGTTTCGAGTCGTATGTTGTTACGTGTTCAGCCTTTAGAATTACTCGGTATAACACTAACTGTGAAAGTGTTCGCAGTTGTTCATCAAGACAAATTGTCACACTAGTCTAGCGAACACTGAGAGCGCAACCATCCTCAAGAAAGCCACACGTTTTATTCCATGAAATGTATATTTAATTAAAGCAGGATTTTTTAAAGCAGGACAACATACGACTCGAAACATCGTCCAAGTTAGCAAATCTCCATGTGTACCTTGAAAGATTTTTGGCCAGAGCCAGAGGGCTTCATCTATTACTTCACTGATTCCATAAAATCGTAAAATAAACACAACGGTCCAATATCTCAGTTTCACGGTACAGCTAGAGAGCGAGTGCACAAGGGTCGCATCTATAGTGCGCACAGTACCACTAAATTTGCATTTTGATGTAGTGGCAAACAACTTGAAAGCATACGTAAGAGTTTGGGAAAACAACATGCTTCCAGGTTCGCGAATTCCGGGGATTCCGTGAATAATGCAGCCATATTTATAATATCGCAGTCAGCAGCCACCTACGAGCTCGTAACTGACAGAAAATGTGACACTACTCGTCCTAAAACGTTTCTTTCGTAATCTACTTATTTTTCATCCAGATATGACACTCTCCAAAGCGAATAGAAAAGTACGAAATTCTACTAAATGTGGGAAAAGAGCTAGGCGTAAGTAGAGTCGTTATCGTCTCCGTGATTGGCGGAGCCGACGAAATCCCGCATGACTATTAATAGGTACCACCGGCTGCGCATGGTATTTAGACGCATGCATGCGTCATGACGTAGATGTACTTGTGACGTCAACTCTTTCCCTTGCTTTACCCCTGTGCACCCACCAGTAGCGTGTTTAACACAATGGCATTTTTCTCAGTAGAGGTGGTTCTTATGATGCTCCCCGGCATCGTTGTGCCTCTCCTCATTTTGAGCATAAGTAAGTATACTTTTTTCTACTCGTTCTGCTGTATTGTGGATGATTGATCAATCTTCATTATGAACTCCTTACCAATGACTCATTACTTCTTTCCAGAAAGGATTGAGTCCAGCAACAACTTTAGGATCGATATATTCCTCTGCCTATAATATCACTTTACATTGTTGTCTGTCAATGAGATATAGTTACGGGTAGTGTTATCGTACAATAAGCGTTTTCATCCAGGACACTTTAAGCATTTTCTCGAAGCTTTCTATATCTATCATTCCTAATCCTCCTCCACAAAGCGTGGGTTCAGTTGCGATACCTGCGTCATCTGGCGCATCTCTCTCGCTGTCCGAATATTTACTGCCCCTGGTCTTCTGCGCCGCGCCCGCGAGCCAAGAGGGCTGTCTTAACACCGTCATACGGACGCAGGGTCGTTTCGTCTCTTGCGTTCTTCGGCCGGGCTATTAAAGTATTTGCTTTAACCATTGACATCCCATTCGTGTCTACGACTCCTTCCACTACTTACTTATTAATTGGACACTTGTCAGAACGAGGCATTCCACGCCACGCTTACTTTAACCCTGTAAACTTCTGCTTTGTCGCAAACTGACTGACAGTCAACCCTCGGCATATTAGCCAGCGTCTACTGTTCTCTTCCATATTCGCCACCTCTATTTTCTCTTCATTTCTTCCTTTTTCTTCGCCTCTTCCCTCCTGAACTACTATCACTTAATGTCTTTTTAAATCTTTTATCTTTCCCCCCTCCTATCTTCCTACATTACTTTACTTCACTCATACCCTCAATATCCATTCATTATTATTTCTCTTCACCACATTTTT
>JAWQFJ010011730.1:0-7500 GCA_034096865.1 Theodoxus fluviatilis
CCGGGGCGTGTCTATCAAGGATGTGTGCCATTGTGTCCAGAGCGCCTGGGAAAGGATTCTGTTAATAGCAGAATATGCATTTCGTCTTCCCTGATTGTGTCGAATACTTCCTCGGACTTGTTACGAACAGACTGAGAGTTCCAGATTGCAACCTGCAGCCTTGGTGATAATTTCTTTGGATGGACTTGAACAAGATTTTGAAAATTTGGACCTTGCCTGAGAGGAGGCGCTGGCCGAGGGAAGACCGTAGTCGCCCACCAAACAATGACCTTATAGGTTACTCTGTGCTGACGACGGCGTTTATTCAGTCGAAATAAACCGCTTTTGCTGTTGACTTTCACACATGGGCATGTTTACGTTCTATCATGACAGCTGAAAGGAACCGATATCAGGTCACTGTCCATTATAACTCATATGGTCCACTCACAACTCGTTCCATTCTCCTGCCCTGCACAGGGCAAGTCTTCATTCATCCCCTGAATGTGCCAGCGGTCAAGCACAAGCAGACAACTGATGCCCATGAACTAGAAAGCAATCTTGGCGCAAATGCGGATCAACCGTGTTTGCCGTGACAATTCGAAAAAATTGTGAAACATTAATCGACCCTCTGTTCACAAGGGGAGTGGCCATTGTCTTTCAGTGAAGGTTCAACTAGCGTTCTGCCAGAGCCTTTCACAGTGTCTCCCTGCTGAAGAAGCTAAGTGGCGTCATTGGCTTCACACACAGGAGCGAAAAGCTTGGTCAGCCTTTCACCTCACTTGACCTCTCTGACCTTTCACCGCCTGCAGAACGCTGCGGGAAGCTGATAGCGTTGCTTGTGGTGTTTTGAAAAGAACATGCAGCGTTCAGTGTCTTACAAAAACGCTCCGATGTGCGCGGGCTTGCGCGTGGCTGAATGTGCGTGCGTGCGTGCACGTGTGTGTTTGTGTTTGTATGTGTGTGCGTGAGTGTGTGTGTGTGTGTGTGTGTGTGTGTGTGTGTATGTGTGAGTGCGTGTGTGCGTGTAAGTGTGTGTGTGTGTATGTGTGTGTCTGTCTGTGTGTGTGTTTGTGTTTGTGTTCATGCATGCGTGTGTGTTAATTTGTATTTATGTGCATGAGTGCGTGGGTATGAATGGGTGTGTACGTGCGCGTGAGCACGTATTCGTGTGTGGTAAAGAGTGAACTGTGAGAGTATAATGACGCATCGCCTACTTGTATATTCATCAATCTCATCTTCAAGGCAGCGTGGGAGAGCAAGTGCACAAGCAGTATTCACGCCGCACACAAGAAGCAAAAACCAACATGTTCTAAATAATCTCTCAGCTTCGTCCACAAAGTATATCGGTAATCGTGACGTCCATTCAAATCCTGCAGTTTTGTAAAGGCCTTACTCCCCCCCCCCCCCCCCCCCCATGTTTTTCGATTCCGTATCTTCAAAGGGTCTACTATTGTAAGGCCCTACACGCAGGTCACCCTGTCCTGAGCCTTCAGGGACAACATAGTGCGCTGACAGCTTCTTGAATTGTCAAATGGAAATGTTCAACTGCAGACTATCAAGTCTGTCAGCGTTGAGTGCTTCAAAGTCTGAAAGGGTCTAACAGGGGAAAGTTTCAAATGTTTGCAGTTCATAAAAACAGTTTTCCATGACCTATAGGGAAACACTTGAAATGCTGTTGAAATATCGGGTAAAGGCTGCAATAATGGGAAAACAATATGCATACACATCATCCCCGTATATGTCTCAAAACCAACTCCTTTTTTGGTGTTTATTTTCCTTTAACTATCACATTTAGAAGGCCAATCATTCCAGTTGAGGCCTCTTATACCTGACACATCCTCCTGAAAGTGCCGATGGAAATACATCAACACTTTTTGCTCACTCAAAAATGCAGCGTGTGTGTGTGTGTGTGTGTGTGTGTGTGTGTGTGTGTGTGTGTGTGTGTGTGTGTGTGTGTGTGTGTGTGTCCAGACACTGCGAGGAGAGCTAGCCTCAGAGGAGCAGAATATAATATTAACAAAAAGTATGAAGTATTTACAAAAGGATGGACCCATTTCTCTCATAGAAACAAATGTATATTTATTTACGTCATGCATTTTCGGTTTCAAAGAAGTCTCAACGTAAACGTCACAGGAGTATCGAATGGCTGTATCCGCTCTATGACCCCACGTCACAGGAGTAACGTGTGGCTGTATCCGCTCTATGACCCCACGTCACAGGAGTAACGTATGGCTGTATCCGCTCTATAACCACACGTCACAGGAGTAACGTATGGCTGTATCCGCTCTATGACCCCACGTCACAGGAGTAACGTATGGCTGTATCCGCTCTATGACCCCACGTCACAGGAGTAACGTATGGCTGTATCCGCTCTATGACCCCACGTCACAGGAGTAACGTATGGCTGTATCCGCTCTATGACCCCACGTCACAGGAGTAACGTATGGCTGTATCCGCTCTATGACCCCACGTCAGAGGAGTAACGTATGGCTGTATCCGCTCTATGACCCCACGTCACAGGAGTAACGAATGGCTGTATCCGCTCTATGACCCCACGTCAGAGGAAACTCCTGGCTACTGGACTTTCGGGGCCTGCTTCAGTAGCTCAGCCGGGGAGGGGGTGGGGGTGGGAGCAAAGTAGTCTACGAGTAATTTCAACAATCTTAAACAGTTCTCTTTCTCTCTCTCTGTCTTTCTCTCTGTCTCTCTCTCTGTCTCTCTCTCTGTCTCTCTCTCTCTCTCTCTCTCTCTCTCTCTCTCTCTCTCTCTCTCTCTCTTTCTCTCTCTCTCTCTCTGTCTGTCTGTCTGTCTGTCTGTCTCTCTCTCTCTCTCTCTCTCTCTCTCTCTCTCTCTCTCTCTCTCTATATATATATATATATATATATATATATATATATATCTTGCCTGAATTCGCTGTATGAAACACGCTACAACAAAATGGCTGAATAAAAAGGAAAGCTTTACCTCATAATGAACCATGGTGTACACGCTTGCACAGAATAAAACACAAACTCTTAAAAATCTTACAGATAAATGTGAGTCAAAAAGAGAAAGGCACATCCATTTAAAGAGTTGGTCTAATGTCAAATTAATAACATGTTGTCCCAACCAGACTAGCATTTACTGTGTTTCCCTGACTTAATGCCAGTCATTCTCGTATTCCCGAGATGCCAATACTGCTATGATAAAAGTCACAGAAATCTGTTTTACGTTCTTATCTAACGATATTATTTACAAGAGACACTTCTTCACGAGCAGAAACAGTCAAATATACAAATAAATACATGAAGTTGGACGATAGTCTTCTTGCTTTTCTTTTCTAAGTCAAAACAAAAAGAGGCATTCATCAAGTCGAAGGCAACATCGGAATACAATTTACTTTGCCTCTTTAGTATATAACGCTTTACTATTGTGTTTATTGGAAGGATGTGTGCCTTACTGAAAGCAACACTTGTCCGTATTGTTAAAGGAAAACACATCCCATAGACGTTATTCACGCAGCGGCCATTTTGAAGCGAAAACGAGACGGACTTTGCAAACTTAATGGCGTCCAGCGTCTATAGCGAAACCGAAGGCTTCAGTATCACATAGACACTGCTGCGTTCCTTATTGCGAGAACGATGATCGATATGACGAGAACTCCAGACTGTCCTTTGTCAAATTCCCCACAGACAAGAAGCAGAAGAAACAATGGATCTGGAAGATTCGGCGTGATCCTGGCAAAAAATTCAAGGTAACAAGAGCTTAGATCAGATCTAGGTCTTGTAAAAGCAATTGTTTACAGCTTCGTATGGTCTGCATAGGTGAAATCTAGCTACAAAATGAGTTTTGAAGGATAGAAATAACACGTATTCTACTAAATATACGTGTTGTTGTTGTTTTTCGTGTTTATAGCTGGAAAACTACAATGTTTACACCATGAAGCAAGAGCGTTCCATCACTTCGCACGACCTGACATAGTAAAAACCTCTACTCATGAGAAACCTATTGTGATTGGTCCAAAAATATAGTTCAGCCAATGGTAGAGAGCCATGTATACATTCTTGATCACACCGGACATGTTGATGTTGGCATGGCAGACGATGCAAGCCTAGCAGGCAGTAGTCGCTTATCTGGCAGTTTTGACTCAAAATTAAGTATATGATCAGATATAAAAAAAACTATCTGCAAAGACAGCCCATGGTTATATTAGCGTAATAAATTATCATATAGACTTACTGACCTTATTTCAAGAAACACCATTCATAATGATCAACACTACGGATCTAGTTCTACAAGAGAGAAGGGTAACCTGTTTTACCTTCGATGTCCTGCACAAATCCTTCGATGAACTTTTCGTAGCCTTTCCCTTTCTTTCTGCTGGGTATTTTGGCAACATCACTTGCCCATACGTCCACATTTCCATGCGAGATTGGAGGCACATGAACCCCATATACTGGTACTGGTGCTGGCCATAGAAGACGCCATGAATTTTGCAAAGACCGCCTCGATTTAAAAACCGGAAGCATCTCGCGTGAATACTGTCCATAAGATGAGTAAATGAAATATACCGTACGCGTCTTTGTCTTCAGGAAAGGATGATTAAATATGTTCTTATTGAGATATTTGAGACATACAGATCCTTCTTGTCGGTGGAGGACAAAGACAATTTTATACGTATATTTCAGATTAGTTTGCTATTACAGTATGATGTGTTTTCCTCCACCAGTATAATATTATATTGAATTAGTGCCCCTAACAGGATTTTGTCCTCTTGTCTAAGTTTGAATAATTTTTGGGTCGCTAAGGTCAACGCTTTTTACTCAGTGCGATTTTCAGCTAAAGCATCAACATATATTAATATATGTATAATAATTAGTTACTACGATACGGAATGCACTGATTTTTTAAGTACATCAAACTATTCGACCAGCTGCTAGTAGTAGGCCATTGGAATTTCCCCCTCTTCTATTATATTTTGCAGTGCTTCATGTCACTCACTAACATTTCATTCCAACTTTTGCTCATCCATATTGCGGGGTTTCCCATAAAAAGCAAAGGACTCCACGACTTCCTGGACACACCAGCTTTGACGACAAAGAAAGCACGATAGGAAACTTTATGAATTGATGGGACATACTCCAAAATGTCTTCTGTTTTAGCTTTTAACTTGGAAAAAAGCTCAGTGATAATGAAATTACACAACATAATGCAAATCATTGATTTATGGTATAAAAGTGCCATACCATTTGCTTGAAACCATAACCTTGCACACTCTAGGCTCCGATTCATTTTCCGAAGATGTAAAAAAATCGCTGTCTTTGTATTTAAAGGAAGCAATCTCTATTGCATTTGTGCCACATACCCCTATTTCCAATAACATCGTAATTGCCATTTTCTCCCAGATGTGATGATACGTAAGCACGCATTCTACGAGAGCGATAGCAAGCGCAGGAAGCCGTATGACAAATGGGCTGTCTGCTTGCGTGCAATGAGAAAATGTACAAGAAAGGCTGAGATGCGGAAATTTGCCGGGTGGCGGGTCGGGGCATGCAGGCAGTGGTCTGGTCATTGGGGTTGACCTTCTTTGAGTCCCTCCAATTTGCCGCCATCGATTTCCAACGTCCATGCTCCCAGATCGCCGAAGCGCAATCACGCATGCAGCTGCTACGACAATTTCCTCTCGAGTGCTAATAGCAGGTTTCTGATAATCATTTTTCTCCCCTCGACGATGACTCCCACGTGTACGGCGACAGCACGTAGAGTAAGAGAACGGCAGAGCCGGGAACAATTCTTCTTGGCTCTGTTCTTTCCTCAATTTCGCTCTCCAGATTGAAATCCCGTGCACTTGAAACAAACAATGACTGGATCTGCATTATCAGACTGCAAGGACCGGATAGAAAAACGCCTGCAAGCAATTAACCGTGTTTGTATTCCATGAATAAATGATCAAGTTTATTCCACGGCCATCTATCCAAAGAACTAAATAACTGACATGCACAATAAAATATGCAACATATATCAGATGAGTAAGGATGGAATTCTGGTATGTTTTCATGGACGTAAACAGCAACATTATTTCCTTCTGTCTCTCCTCATTCGGCGACACACTTTTCAAATGCACCCAAACTTTTGAAAGCTTTGCAACATTTTGAAGCTCTGTCCAACATCCTCGACAATGAAGTAATAAACCAGGACCAGTTTTTCCCTCAGAGAGCTTTTGAAACGCACTCCGTCTTGTCAGGGAAAGCTTTTAAGGAGAGATCAACTCTGCCCACTTTCAAACCGGGCCAAGCGACTCAAAGCACGATAAAGACGGAACAATGCCAGCTGAGATTCTGGAGAAGGCAGCTTTGGGGAGGACAATAAAAGCAAGCTCTGCTAAGTTTTTCCTTTAAGTTGCAGTAGATCACACCAAAAAAATCATCTCTCGGAAAAGCAAGTGCTTGACATAAAGACAAAAAAGCACACGCATCGTCGGTATACAGTTACACTTAAAATGGAATTGCAATTAACCATTTCTCGCTGCGGAAAAGCATGCATTTACATACACTTCCTGCGTTTCCTTGCAGTGAATCTCTTGTCAAACAGGCAGATAAGATTTCATGCAAAACTAAAATACATTATGTGCATATCTGCAAACACCTCTCTCTCTCTCTCTCTTTCTCTCTCTCTCTTTCTCTCTCTCTCTTTCTCTCTCTTTCTCTCTCTCTCTCTCTCTCTCTGTGCATGCTTGCACACGTGTTTGTACGTTTGTGTGGTGCATGTGCAGCCAACTGCCCCGCCCCTTCCCCCCTCTCCCTCTCTCCCTCCCTCCCTCCCAATCCCTCCCTCCCTCTCTCTCTCTCTCTCTCTCTCTCTCTCTCTCTCTCTCTCTCTCTCTAACCTATGATGTTACCAAGCATTCCACCTCTTTCCTTCGGCTCTCCGAAACGTGTTTGTGTGTGGATGTTTTTCAAAGAGGCAATGAAAAGTGCATGAGATCCCACAGCATTCCACAGCAGATCAACAAAGTCAACCCTTTGTCCAACCCGGTAACCAGGAATGACGACTACTTGACTTTTCCAGCACGTTTTCAACGCGTGCTCACGCAGGTTGGAAACTTTAGTTCATCCTCCCATACCCTTGCTTGTCATGGTTCAGCGCAGTCAAAGTATCAAATCATTGCATACAAAATCACTCTTGTAAAGGACCTCTGGCCTGGTATGAAGCAAAACTCGTTATAGAAATGGTATGCGTGCCTTTGGAAAGGCTTTAGACGAGTTAAGTTCTGCTGAGAATCTCAATATCTTTTTTAAAGAAGGCACAAATAAACGAGCTATGCACAAGTAGCTGTTTATTGCCAAATAGTGTTGCTTTATTTGACAGAGTGAATGAGTGGTGGAGTCGCTGAGTGGTTGACTGAGTGACTGTCTGTCTGGTTGCTTGGTTGGTTGATTTAGGTGATTGACTGAATGATTTATTGGTTGATTGATTGACTAATTGACTGATTGATTGATTGGTTGATTGATTGACTAATTGACTGATTGATTGTTCGATTAA
>JAWQFJ010011732.1:0-16922 GCA_034096865.1 Theodoxus fluviatilis
GGTCCAGATCTCTACTCTTGCAGCGTCGAAAAAAAACAAGCGGGGGGGGGGGGGGGGGGGGGAAAAACGGACAAAAGGATATAACTCTGTTTGACTCGATTTCGATTCGACTAAGCATTTCCGTCCGCTATTCCGTCAATTGACCTTTGAGTGAGGCAGTTTTTGAGATATATATCAGCTTCTTAGTGGGACTGAATTTCAGATCGTACATGCAAATGACGTCAAGCTATTAATGACGTCAAATTTGGCTTTGCCGTCAAATGTCATTTCAATAATTTTTAGACCGGTAATTTCGAGAATACGACCTTAGAAAACCACTTTCTCTTCAAACCTCGATTCTGAAAATTTGATACATTCAATCGGACCTAACTTCCAGCCAGTGTGCAAAATGTCAAGGAAATCCGTCTAGTAGTTTTGGAGAAATGAGCCGTGAAGTCGGGACAGACAGACATACAGAAAATCCTTCTTCCTCCTTCTCCAATGTTCTCTAAATTATTCATTCTCGCATGGATTCTATATAGGACCCACGCTCCTGGAAACTCTACTTGCAAATGACGTCACGTTTTAATGACGTCAAACATTACGCAATTTGGCCATTCCATGAACCGCGTATTTGGGGAGGCGCTCTGGAGTGTACGACCTTAAAATCCACTTTCTCTTCAAGCCTCGATTCTGAAAATTTGATACATTCAATCGGACCTAACTTCCAGTTAGTGTGCAAAATCTCAAGGAAGTCCGTCCAGTAGTTTTTGAGATATAAGCCGTGGAGTCGGGACAGACAGACAGACAGACACACAGACAGATAAAGTCTGTAGGACCTCCAGTAAACCTGGAGGGATAAAGTCTGTAGGACCTCCAGTAAACCTGGAGGGATAAACTCTGTAGGACCTCCAGTAAATCTGGAGGGATAGAGTCTGTAGGACCTCCAGTAAACCTGGAGGGATAAATCAACGCTAACACCACAACACCACGTGGCAATCTCAGTTCAGCTTTGTCCGCGATGCAATGCGTCGTGACAAGACACGCTAAACAAGACGCAACGCAATGCAGCACTATGTAACACATCACAGCACATTACAGCATAACACAACACAACACATTACAGCACAACATAAAATAACACAACACAGTACAGCACAGAGGTAAGGAGCCGGTGTCAGACTATACAAAGTTCACCTGGAAAAAAAGAAAACAGAAAAAAATGACCGGAGTCTGACCAATTGTATTCTCTCGTGAGAGAAGTGGGCCCTGAAGAGGGCCGTTACTAGAGCAGTCGTAGGCTTCTAGAGCAGTCGTAGGCGAGCTTTCGGAGGGGATCCTCCTTCTTCAGGCCAAGTGGTACAGGACTGGCAGGCGTAGGGTTTAAATAGGGGACTGGCGGAGCAGAGTTATGGAGCAGAGACTCATCATCAGGTTTGGCACGCAGCACACCGGGCTCAACAGAGACACGGGCTTCATGGCTCACTACCGTTGAGCCCGCCCTGCTCTGTGGCACGGGTTCCCCGTGTTCTCTGCGGTGTGGACGGTCCTTCTACGGGGGTGAGCGCATGTCCACTCCTGCTTTTCTCGGGGGACTTGCGTTGCACGAGCCTCCGCCAGTCCCCTATTTAAACCCTACGCCTGCCAGTCCTGTACCACTTGGCCTGAAGAAGGAGGATCCCCTCCGAAAGCTCGCCTACGACTGCTCTAGAAGCCTACGACTGCTCTAGTAACGGCCCTCTTCAGGGCCCACTTCTCTCACGAGAGAATACAATTGGTCAGACTCCGGTCATTTTTTTCTGTTTTCTTTTTTTCCAGGTGAACAGTACAGCACAACACAGCACAACACTGCACAGCACTGCACAGCACTGCACAGCACTGCACAGCACTGCACAGCACTGCACAGCACTGCACAGCACTACACAGCACTACACAGAACTACACAGCACTACACAGCACTACACAGCACAGCACAGCACAACACTACACAGCACAGCACTACACAGCACAGCAATGCACTGCACAGCACTGCACAACACTGCACAGCACAGCACAGCACAACACAGCACAACACAGCACAGCAAAGCACTACACAGAACTACACAGCACTACACAGCACAGCACAGCATTGCACAGCACTGCACAACACTGCACAGCACTGCACAGCACTACACAGCACTACACAGCACTACACAGAACTACACAGCACAGCACAGCACTGCACAGCACTACACAGCACTACACAGCACTACACAGAGCTACACAGCACTACACAGCACATCATTGCACTGCACAGCACTGCACAGCACTGCACAGCACAGCACAGCACAGCACAGCACAGCACAGCACAGCACAGCACAGCACAGCACAGCACTGCACAGCACCACACAGCACAGCACTGCACAGCACAGCACAGCACAGCACAGCACAGCACAGCACAGCACCACACAGCACAGCACTGCACAGCACTGCACAGCACTGCACAGCACCACACAGCACAGCACTGCACAGCACAGCACAGCACTGCACAGCACTACACAGCGCAGCATTGCACAGCACTGCTCAGCACTGCACAGCACAACACAGCACTGCACTGCACTGCACTGCACTGCACTGCACTGCACTGCACTGCACTGCACTGCACAGCACAACACGGAACAGCACTGCACAGCGCAACACAGCACTGCACAGCATAACACAGCACAGCTCAACACAACACAGCACAGCTCAACACAACACAGCACCGCACAACACAACACAGCACAGCACAACACAACACAACACAGCACAGCACAGCACAGCACAACACAGTAAAACACAGCACAGCACAGCACAAACGCAGGAGCACAACTTGATACCTGTGAGGGCAGGGATGGCATACGAAGTAGCCTCATCGGGTTCGATTGGAATCCTCCCCAGGGAGTGGAGTTGGTGCTGGTACCTGTCTGTGTGCGTCCTGTCTGTCTCTCACTGTGTGCGTCCTGTCTGTCTCTCACTGTCTGTGTGCGTCCTGTCTGTCTCTCACTGTCTGTGTGCGTCCTGTCTGTCTCTCACTGTGTGCGTCCTGTCTGTCTCTCGCGCTGTGTGCGTCCTGTCTGTCTCGCGCTGTGTGCGTCCTGTCTGTCTCTCACTGTCTGTGTGCATCCTGTCTGTCTCTCACTGTCTGTGTGCGTCCTGTCTGTCTCTCACTGTCTGTGTGCGTCCTGTCTGTCTCGCGCTGTGTGCGTCCTGTCTGTCTCGCGCTGTGTGCGTCCTGTCTGTCTCGCGCTGTGTGCGTCCTGTCTGTCTCTCACTGTCTGTGTGCGTCCTGTCTGTCTCTCACTGTCTGTGTGCGTCCTGTCTGTCTCTCACTGTCTGTGTGCGTCCTGTCTGTCTCTCACTGTGTGCGTCCTGTCTGTCTCTCGCTGTGTGCGTCCTGTCTGTCTCGCGCTGTGTGCGTCCTGTCTGTCTCTCACTGTCTGTGTGCGTCCTGTCTGTCTCTCACTGTCTGTGTGCATCCTGTCTGTCTCTCACTGTGTGCATCCTGTCTGTCTCTCACTGTCTGTGTGCATCCTGTCTGTCTCTCACTGTCTGTGTGCATCCTGTCTGTCTCTCAATGTCTGTGTGCATCCTGTCTGTCTCTCACTGTGTGTGTTGTCAGGTGCCCGTGAAAGACTGATCAAGTGGGCCGGTGATCAGGGGAAAAAGTGTAAAGCGGTTTGAGACACATGTATGGCTATACAGGTGAGCAGTGGCTGGATGAAACCAGCATCTCATTCTGTACCTTTAAGTTTAGCTTTCCTGTAGACCTTCTCCTCCCATTGGAGAGCGACTTGGTCCCGAGGTGAGCTTGCTCTGCTGACACGCTAGCACCCGGAGATCAATCCCCAGCTGCGACTACCGCTTGCCACGAAATACGAACATCACAATGGGCAGTGTTCTTGTGGCGACGAAGGGACGAAAGCTTTTTACGGTGATGAAAGAATGTTAAGGCTATGTTTCACTGAAAATGGGGGTCCAAACGACAAAATTGTCAATTTTTAGATTTTGGCGTCAGTTCACTCTCGAACCATCCTAGAACACGTCTCTGCTATTCATTTGGTTCAAATTACGTGTAAAAGTACCAAAAACCGCACAATTCAAGAGTGCTATGACGTATTTTAATCATAATCAAGCTTTATTGATTCGCAAAATTCACTGTCTTCCTTCAACGATCGGAGAGACGATCGTTCGTGTGATTGCCGCGTGCCGTATACCGTTGGAACGGCTATCCTCTGCACCTCATGAATATTAACAATGCTTGGGTGTAGCTATTGATATACGCCAATCAGAAGCCGTTTTCTATCGCTTAGGAGTTCAAGAAAGTTAGGAGAACATTGGCTGAAACAGGTCACATGACCAAATAACGCGGCCTGATTGGCTCCTAGCGTAAACAACATGGCAGCCTCCGGCTGAATCGATTCTCGCTTCGATCGTGTTCGTGCCTGTTACTCGCAAATCATGGGTCGAAAAAAGCAACTGATGGTGCAGTATCAACGCAGAAAGTCTTCGGAAAAAAGAAGCAGCTCGCCGCAGCTCGAGAGACTCGCTGGGAGACACAAAAGCCAGACCTCCCCGCTGCTTCTCCTTCGCAGTCCGCACAACCGTCAACATCAGGAGCGAGCAAGTCAACGGTGCCTCATGAGAGATCGAGATCTCCCCAACCAAGCACCTCATCTGGACTTCGAGGGTCTTTGAAACGTCCTTCTACACCACCTGCCGTACCAGGACCCGATGGGAAACTTCTACGCTTCGGTGAGGAGTCTGATCCAAGCAACGGGACTGAAGTGAAGGTGTGTGAAAGAACGTGCAACACTCAAAAGCTCAGCTACTGCTTCCTCGCATCTAAGAACAATTGTTGACTTTGATGAGCTGAATGAACTGATAAAACTTTTATTGTGCCCTCAGTGTGGACTTGAGACTGTTGAAATTAGATGTGATGGCTCTCAGATCAAAGGCTTGTCCGTCCCAATGACCCTGTTCTGCAAAACGTGTGATGCAGACCTTTATATCAAAGCGGCACACAAGCAAGAAACTGACTTCTGACAAAGCCTTTGAGGTAAACAGAAGAGCAGTTATTGCTAGCATGCTGTCAGGACTTGGTGTCTACAACTTCAACAAGTTCTGTGAATATATGAACTTGCCTGGAATACAACCCAGTGCCTACCACAACCACTGTGACCAAATCTTTGATTCCACGGCAGATCATCAGCATCGTGTGAGATCAAAGGCTGTCAAGCGAGTGAGAGAGGCCTACAAAAAAACTCTATCCAGAACTGCAGGAGGATGACACTCTGGACATCTCTGTGAGAAAAACTCTGTTGAGGAAGGAGGGAGGCCCTGCATATCTCTCTGGTGGCTTCTAAACATCTGTAAGCTACATCCAAGAGACTTTTGATTTCTATCACTTTTATTTGCAGATTTTCTCATATTTAGTATTCTTGTGCATGTTTTGTGTCCAAGAAAGATTTTCTATCCAAGAACAGTACAAGTGACTGTCTTGCTGTCAGTATAACAGCTCAAAGCTGAATTAAAGGCCACTTTGAAGTACTTGGCTGCTGAAAGACTTCCAAAGGGTAGACACATGGTGGTCGAGTGCTCACATGGCTGTCAAGTTGTTCACATGGATAGTAAACAACAAGGAGAGAGAGACAAGGAAAAAAACAGAGATTGGCCAAAGCTAGCATGGAAAGAGCTCTGCAGAGGAAGGAGAGGCCCTGCATACCTGTCAAGTGGCTTCTAAACATCTGTAAGCTACTTCTAAGAGGCATTTTGACATCAATAACTTTAATTTGCATTTTTCTCAAATTCTGTATTTGCGCGCATGTCACATCATTAGTGTTTTCATATTTTAGTCAATTTTGGAAGGAAACCCTGAAAATTTTACTGCAACTTCAAAATGTGTCACTTTTATCATCCACAGAATATTATCATGTCTAAATTTAATAGAGATGCCTATAAAACACCACAAAGTTTAATCTTCATCAAAATTTAGCATGCGGATGTTCATAGAGTGAATAAAATTAGTTTTGAAATACATACATATTTTTGTCCTTATTTTCTCTCTGCTACATAGTAGACCTTATAATAATGGCCTTATGGTCACAATTTGGGACTCCCCAGAGCAACAGAAGATACTTAAACTGAGTTACTAATACATTGCAAAAACGATGAAATGTTGTTTAAACACCCATTAAACTTATTTATTTGGGGGTTACAATTTTGAAATAATTGTAGAATACCTTCTTTTTACAGGATGAGGATGTGCAACAACAAAAAACAAGAAAAAAGCTGCGTTGAATGACCCCCTCTTTGATAGTGAAACATAGCCTTAAGTACTACTGTCACGTAGTCAACTCGCTTCCAGTTTCCTGTTCTGTTGCGCATGCGCAGACGTTTCAGTGGCTTAATTCGACTGGAGACGAGTCGTGGCATACACCCGGATGGAGGTTTGCACGGCTTTGTTGAATCGATTATGGTAATAGCCCCAACACTAGGGGACAGCTGTGTACAGTGTATCGTACAGACGTGTTTTTCCAGGCCTGGCAGAGTTATTTGTCCTGCAGGACACGACAGCGTGCCTATAACAGCCCCCAGGGGATAATCATCCTTGTGAAGATCTCGAAAAAACGAGACGTGCTAAGGACCCTTTCGTCGAATACAACCTGCGGCAGATTTCTATCAATTTCAATTTACGAAAATTTGTTCAGCAGAAGTTAGAAAAATGAACAAGGTCATGCGAGTTCGAGTTTTTGTTTGTTGTGCAAACCGCGCGTGCGTGCGTGCGTGTATGTGTATGTGTGTGTGCGTGCGTGTGTGTGTGTGCGTGTGTGTTTATGTGTGTGTGTGTGTACGTGTGTGTGTGCTTGTGTGGGTGTGCGTGTGTGCTGTGTGTGCATGTGCGTGTGTGTGCGCGCGCGTATGTGTGTGTGCGTGCGTGCCGGCGAGCGCGTGTGCGTATGTGTGTGTGTTAGTGTGTGTGTGTGTTTGTGTGTGAGTGTGTGTGTGTGTGTGTGTTTGTCTGTGTGTGTGTGTGTGTGTGTGTGTGTGTGTGTGTGCGTGTGTGTGTGTGTGTGTGTGTGTGTGTGTGTGTGTGTGCGAGCGTGCGTGTGTGTGCACGAGCGTGTGTGTGTAAGTGTGTCTGTTAGTCTGTGTGTGTGTGATTGTGTGTGCGTGTGTGTGTGCGTGCGTGCGTGTGCGTGTATGTGTATGTTTGTGTGTGCGTGTGTGCGTGCGTGTGTGTGTGTGCGTGTGTGTCTGTGTGCGTGCGTGTGTGTGTGTGTATTTGTGTGTGCGTGAGATATGCGTGTGTGTGTGTGTTTGTGTGCGTGTGTACGCATGTGTGTGTATGTGTGTGCGTGCGTGCGTATGTGTTTCGCGCGCGTGCGCGCGCGCGCGCGCGTGTGTGTGCGTGCGTGTTCCTTTCCTGACTAAAATGAGTAATAACTAGGGAAAAGATTACAGATTGAACACAGAAGACAGAGTGACGCAATACGGTCTATCAATCTCTGTAGGCTATTTAAGGCCATTGACTATACATCCACTGCAGCTGTATAGCATTGAAACCAGTCTACACTTCCCCAATTATTCAGCCTTTTCGAATCGCATAGGGAGACGCGGTGGGTCTATTCTGACCCAAAACCCCCCGGGGACACTGAACAGAGAAAAACAACGCAGAGGTTTGAACACATGACGAAACACTCGTCACCTTAGGAGCAAGTTTATTTCAACCAACGCAAATGGACGTAACCTGCTGTCAATCATCTACCCGACAACCACACGGCTTTCCCAGTTGTCATGGAAACCAGTCAAGGTCAAGTGGAATCACAGAGTTTGTTTGAGCAATGTGTGTAGTTTCGCCTTTTCATCACAACGCTGCCGCAGTGAGCAGTACATGGGTATCACTTAAGGCAGTCTGCAGTACAATACACTTGGACAACACAAAAAAGCAATACTTATCAAGTTATCTTTTGTTGTAAAAAATTCATCAATTCGGTATTGTAAAATATCCGTGTGATCAATGAACACCACAACATAGAATTTGACTAATGAGAGCATTAAAATAGTCGCATATTGCGAAACTTTCCCAGAGATGCATAATTGCCATGTTATAATACAACGCCAAAAACAAAAAAAAAAACACGATAAATTAACACTATCTCTCATGTAGACCATACAATCCCCTAAACCCCCACACAATCCCTCCTACTACATCACAATACAATCTACCTACAACCACCACAAAAAATTGTCACATTCAATTACACAAACAACCCATTCAACACACCCTTCTTTCTTGACATTATGCAAACACTAAACCCCACCCCACCCCCCACCCCTCACCCCCACCTCATCATCATTTCCTTAAATTCTTCCTATCTTCTCACAACACCAACTTCTTATCTTAAAATATCATAGATAACTGCAATGCCCTTTTCAGTAACTCTATGATGTGGGGTGATGGGTGGGGGTGGTGTGGGTGGTATTATAACTTGCATTCTGCTCTTGGAAATTTTTTTCTCAATCATTCGACTATTTTAATGCTCTCATTAGTAAATTCTATGTTGTGGTGTTGATTGCTCACACGGATATTTTACTATTCCGAATTGATGAATTTTTTACAACAAAAGATACTTGATACGTATTGCTTTATTGTGTTGTCCAAGTGTATTGTACTGCAGACTGCCTTAAGTGGTGTACATGTACTGCTCACTGCGGCAGCGTTGTGATGAAAAGGCGAAACTACACACATTGCTCAAACAAACTCTGTGATTCCACTTGACCTTGACTGGTTTCCATGACAACTGGGAAAGCCGTGTGGTTGTCGGGTAGGTGATTGACAGCAGGTTACGTCCATTTGCGTTGGTTGAAATAAACTTGCTCCTAAGGTGACGAGTGTTTCGTCATGTGTTCAAACCTCTGCGTTGTTTTTCTCTGTTCAGTGTCCCCGGGGGGTTTTGGGTCAGAATAGACCCACCGCGTCTCCCTATGCGATTCGAAAAGGCTGAATAATTGGGGAAGTGTAGACTGGTTTCAATGCTATACAGCTGCAGTGGATGTATAGTCAATGGCCTTAAATAGCCTACAGAGATTGATAGACCGTATTGCGTCATTCTGCCTTCTGTGTTCAATCTGTAATCTTTTCCCTAGTTATTACTCATTTTAGTCAGGAAAGGAACACGCACGCACACACACGCGCGCGCGCGCGCGCACGCGCGCGAAACACATACGCACGCACGCACACACATACACACACATGCGTACACACGCACACAAACACACACACACACGCATATCTCACGCACACACAAATACACACACACACGCACGCACGCACACAGACACACACGCACACACACACACACGCACGCACACACGCACACACAAACATACACATACACGCACACGCACGCACGCACACACACACGCACACACAAACACACACACACACACACACTAACAGACACACTTACACACACACGCTCGTGCACACACACGCACGCTCGCACACACACACACACACACACACACACACACACACACACGCGCACACACACACACACACACACACACACTCACACACAGACAAACACACACACACACACACTCACACACAAACACACACACACACTAACACACACACATACGCACACGCGCTCGCCGGCACGCACGCACACACACATACGCGCGCGCACACACACGCACATGCACACACAGCACACACGCACACCCACACAAGCACACACACACGTACACACACACACATAAACACACACGCACACACACACACGCACGCACACACACATACACATACACGCACGCACGCACGCACGCGCGGTTTGCACAACAAACAAAAACTCGAACTCGCATGACCTTGTTCATTTTTCTAACTTCTGCTGAACAAATTTTCGTAAAGTGAAATTGATAGAAATCTGCCGCAGGTTGTATTCGACGAAAGGGTCCTTAGCACGTCTCGTTTTTTCGAGATCTTCACAAGGATGATTATCCCCTGGGGGCTGTTATAGGCACGCTGTCGTGTCCTGCAGGACAAATAACTCTGCCAGGCCTGGAAAAACACGTCTGTACGATACACTGTACACAGCTGTCCCCTAGTGTTGGGGCTATTACCATAATCGATTCAACAAAGCCGTGCAAACCTCCATCCGGGTGTATGCCACGACTCGTCTCCAGTCGAATTAAGCCCACTGAAACGTCTGCGCATGCGCAACAGAACAGGAAACTGGAAGCGAGTTGACTACGTGACAGTAGTACTTAAGGCTATGTTTCACTATCAAAGAGGGGGTCATTCAACGCAGCTTTTTTTCTTGTTTTTTGTTGTTGCACATCCTCATCCTGTTAAAAAGAAGGTATTCTACAATTATTTCAAAATTGTAACCCCCCAAATAAATAAGTTTAATGGGTGTTTATAACAACATTTCATCGTTTTTGCAATGTATTAGTAACTCAGTTTAAGTATCTTCTGTTGCTCTGGGGAGTCCCAAATTGTGACCATAAGGCCATTATTATAAGGTCTACTATGTAGCAGAGAGAAAATAAGGACAAAAAATATGTATGTATTTCAAAACTAATTTTATTCACTCTATGTACATCCGCATGCTAAATTTTGATGAAGATTAAACTTTGTGGTGTTTTATAGGCATCTCTATTAAATTTAGACATGAAATGTTTCTGTGGATGATAAAAGTGACACATTTTGAAGTTGGAGTAAAATTTTCAGGGGTTTCCTTCCAAAATTGACTAAAATATGAAAACACTAATGATGTGACATGCGCGCAAATACAGAATTTGAGAAAAATGCAAATTAAAGTTATTGATGTCAAAATGCCTCTTAGAAGTAGCTTACAGATGTTTAGAAGCCACTTGACAGGTATGCAGGGCCTCTCCTTCCTCTGCAGAGCTCTTTCCATCCTAGCTTTGGCCAATCTCTGTTTTTTTCCTTGTCTCTCTCTCCTTGTTGTTTACTATCCATGTGAACAACTTGACAGCCATGTGAGCACTCGACCACCATGTGTCTACCCTTTGGAAGTCTTTCAGCAGCCAAGTACTTCAAAGTGGCCTTTAATTCAGCTTTGAGCTGTTATACTGACAGCAGGACAGTCACTTGTACTGTTCTTGGATAGAAAATCTTTCTTGGACACAAAACATGCACAAGAATACTAAATATGAGAAAATCTGCAAATAAAAGTGATAGAAATCAAAAGTCTCTTGGATGTAGCTTACAGATGTTTAGAAGCCACCAGAGAGATATGCAGGGCCTCCCTCCTTCCTCAACAGAGCTTTTCTCACAGAGATGTCCAGAGTGTCATCCTCCTGCAGTTCTGGATAGAGTTTTTTTGTAGGCCTCTCTCACTCGCTTGACAGCCTTTGATCTCACACGATGCTGATGATCTGCCGTGGAATCAAAGATTTGGTCACAGTGGTTGTGGTAGGCACTGGGTTGTATTCCAGGCAAGTTCATATATTCACAGAACTTGTTGAAGTTGTAGACACCAAGTCCTGACAGCATGCTAGCAATAACTGCTCTTCTGTTTACCTCAAAGGCTTTGTCAGAAGTCAGTTTCTTGCTTGTGTGCCGCTTTGATATAAAGGTCTGCATCACACGCCTTGCAGAACAGGGTCATTGGGACGGACAAGCCTTTGATCTGAGAGCCATCACATCTAATTTCAACAGTCTCAAGTCCACACTGAGGGCACAATAAAAGTTTTATCAGTTCATTCAGCTCATCAAAGTCAACAATTGTTCTCAGATGCGAGGAAGCAGTAGCTGAGCTTTTGAGTGGTGCACGTTCTTTCACACACCTTCACTTCAGTCCCGTTGCTTGGATCAGACTCCTCACCGAAGCGTAGAAGTTTCCCATCGGGTCCTGGTACGGCAGGTGGTGTAGAAGGACGTTTCAAAGACCCTCGAAGTCCAGATGAGGTGCTTGGTTGGGGAGATCTCGATCTCTCATGAGGCACCGTTGACTTGCTCGCTCCTGATGTTGACGGTTGTGCGGACTGCGAAGGAGAAGCAGCGGGGAGGTCTGGCTTTTGTGTCTCCCAGCGAGTCTCTCGAGCTGCGGCGAGCTGCTTCTTTTTTCCGAAGACTTTCTGCGTTGATACTGCACCATCAGTTGCTTTTTTCGACCCATGATTTGCGAGTAACAGGCACGAACACGATCGAAGCGAGAATCGATTCAGCCGGAGGCTGCCATGTTGTTTACGCTAGGAGCCAATCAGGCCGCGTTATTTGGTCATGTGACCTGTTTCAGCCAATGTTCTCCTAACTTTCTTGAACTCCTAAGCGATAGAAAACGGCTTCTGATTGGCGTATATCAATAGCTACACCCAAGCATTGTTAATATTCATGAGGTGCAGAGGATAGCCGTTCCAACGGTATACGGCACGCGGCAATCACACGAACGATCGTCTCTCCGATCGTTGAAGGAAGACAGTGAATTTTGCGAATCAATAAAGCTTGATTATGATTAAAATACGTCATAGCACTCTTGAATTGTGCGGTTTTTGGTACTTTTACACGTAATTTGAACCAAATGAATAGCAGAGACGTGTTCTAGGATGGTTCGAGAGTGAACTGACGCCAAAATCTAAAAATTGACAATTTTGTCGTTTGGACCCCCATTTTCAGTGAAACATAGCCTTAACATTCTTTCATCACCGTAAAAAGCTTTCGTCCCTTCGTCGCCACAAGAACACTGCCCATTGTGATGTTCGTATTTCGTGGCAAGCGGTAGTCGCAGCTGGGGATTGATCTCCGGGTGCTAGCGTGTCAGCAGAGCAAGCTCACCTCGGGACCAAGTCGCTCTCCAATGGGAGGAGAAGGTCTACAGGAAAGCGAAACTTAAAGGTACAGAATGAGATGCTGGTTTCATCCAGCCACTGCTCACCTGTATAGCCATACATGTGTCTCAAACCGCTTCACACTTTCTCCCCTGATCACCGGCCCACTTGATCAGTCTTTCACGGGCACCTGACAACACACACAGTGAGAGACAGACAGGATGCACACAGACAGTGAGAGACAGACAGGATGCACACAGACAGTGAGAGACAGACAGGATGCACACAGACAGTGAGAGACAGACAGGATGCACACAGTGAGAGACAGACAGGATGCACACAGACAGTGAGAGACAGACAGGACGCACACAGACAGTGAGAGACAGACAGGACGCACACAGTGAGAGACAGACAGGACGCACACAGACAGTGAGAGACAGACAGGACGCACACAGCGCGAGACAGACAGGACGCACACAGTGAGAGACAGACAGGACGCACACAGCGCGAGACAGACAGGACGCACACAGCGCGAGACAGACAGGACGCACACAGCGCGAGACAGACAGGACGCACACAGCGCGAGACAGACAGGACGCACACAGCGCGAGACAGACAGGACGCACACAGACAGTGAGAGACAGACAGGACGCACACAGACAGTGAGAGACAGACAGGATGCACACAGACAGTGAGAGACAGACAGGACGCACACAGTGAGAGACAGACAGGACGCACACAGACAGTGAGAGACAGACAGGACGCACACAGTGAGAGACAGACAGGACGCACACAGACAGTGAGAGACAGACAGGACGCACACAGACAGTGAGAGACAGACAGGACGCACACAGTGAGAGACAGACAGGACGCACACAGACAGGTACCAGCACCAACTCCACTCCCTGGGGAGGATTCCAATCGAACCCGATGAGGCTACTTCGTATGCCATCCCTGCCCTCACAGGTATCAAGTTGTGCTCCTGCGTTTGTGCTGTGCTGTGCTGTGTTTTACTGTGTTGTGCTGTGCTGTGCTGTGCTGTGTTGTGTTGTGTTGTGCTGTGCTGTGTTGTGTTGTGCGGTGCTGTGTTGTGTTGAGCTGTGCTGTGTTGTGTTGAGCTGTGCTGTGTTATGCTGTGCAGTGCTGTGTTGCGCTGTGCAGTGCTGTTCCGTGTTGTGCTGTGCAGTGCAGTGCAGTGCAGTGCAGTGCAGTGCAGTGCAGTGCAGTGCAGTGCAGTGCTGTGTTGTGCTGTGCAGTGCTGAGCAGTGCTGTGCAATGCTGCGCTGTGTAGTGCTGTGCAGTGCTGTGCTGTGCTGTGCTGTGCTGTGCTGTGTGGTGCTGTGCAGTGCTGTGCAGTGCTGTGCAGTGCTGTGCTGTGTGGTGCTGTGCAGTGCTGTGCTGTGCTGTGTTGTGCTGTGCTGTGCAGTGCTGTGCTGTGCTGTGCTGTGCAGTGCTGTGCTGTGCTGTGCTGTGCTGTGCTGTGCTGTGCTGTGCTGTGCTGTGCTGTGCTGTGCAGTGCTGTGCAGTGCTGTGCAGTGCAATGATGTGCTGTGTAGTGCTGTGTAGCTCTGTGTAGTGCTGTGTAGTGCTGTGTAGTGCTGTGCAGTGCTGTGCTGTGCTGTGTAGTTCTGTGTAGTGCTGTGTAGTGCTGTGTAGTGCTGTGCAGTGCTGTGCAGTGTTGTGCAGTGCTGTGCAATGCTGTGCTGTGCTGTGTAGTGCTGTGTAGTTCTGTGTAGTGCTTTGCTGTGCTGTGTTGTGCTGTGTTGTGCTGTGCTGTGCTGTGCAGTGTTGTGCAGTGCTGTGCAGTGCATGTGCTGTGCTGTGTAGTGCTGTGCTGTGTAGTGTTGTGCTGTGCTGTGCTGTGTAGTGCTGTGTAGTGCTGTGTAGTTCTGTGTAGTGCTGTGTAGTGCTGTGCAGTGCTGTGCAGTGCTGTGCAGTGCTGTGCAGTGCTGTGCAGTGCTTTGCAGTGCTGTGCAGTGTTGTGCTGTGTTGTGCTGTACTGTTCACCTGGAAAAAAAGAAAACAGAAAAAAATGACCGGAGTCTGACCAATTGTATTCTCTCGTGAGAGAAGTGGGCCCTGAAGAGGGCCGTTACTAGAGCAGTCGTAGGCTTCTAGAGCAGTCGTAGGCGAGCTTTCGGAGGGGATCCTCCTTCTTCAGGCCAAGTGGTACAGGACTGGCAGGCGTAGGGTTTAAATAGGGGACTGGCGGAGGCTCGTGCAACGCAAGTCCCCCGAGAAAAGCAGGAGTGGACATGCGCTCACCCCCGTAGAAGGACCGTCCACACCGCAGAGAACACGGGGAACCCGTGCCACAGAGCAGGGCGGGCTCAACGGTAGTGAGCCATGAAGCCCGTGTCTCTGTTGAGCCCGGTGTGCTGCGTGCCAAACCTGATGATGAGTCTCTGCTCCATAACTCGACGTTGGTGCTCCGCCAGTCCCCTATTTAAACCCTACGCCTGCCAGTCCTGTACCACTTGGCCTGAAGAAGGAGGATCCCCTCCGAAAGCTCGCCTACGACTGCTCTAGAAGCCTACGACTGCTCTAGTAACGGCCCTCTTCAGGGCCCACTTCTCTCACGAGAGAATACAATTGGTCAGACTCCGGTCATTTTTTTCTGTTTTCTTTTTTTCCAGGTGAACTTTGTATAGTCTGACACCGGCTCCTTACCTCTGTGCTGTACTGTGTTGTGTTATTTTATGTTGTGCTGTAATGTGTTGTGTTGTGTTATGCTGTAATGTGCTGTGATGTGTTACATAGTGCTGCATTGCGTTGCGTCTTGTTTAGCGTGTCTTGTCACGACGCATTGCATCGCGGACAAAGCTGAACTGAGATTGCCACGTGGTGTTGTGGTGTTAGCGTTGATTTATCCCTCCAGGTTTACTGGAGGTCCTACAGACTCTATCCCTCCAGATTTACTGGAGGTCCTACAGAGTTTATCCCTCCAGGTTTACTGGAGGTCCTACAGACTTTATCCCTCCAGGTTTACTGGAGGTCCTACAGACTTTATCTGTCTGTGTGTCTGTCTGTCTGTCTGTCCCGACTCCACGGCTTATATCTCAAAAACTACTGGACGGACTTCCTTGAGATTTTGCACACTAACTGGAAGATTGAATGTATCAAATTTTCAGAATCGAGGCTTGAAGAGAAAGTGGATTTTAAGGTCGTACACTCCAGAGCGCCTCCCCAAATACGCGGTTCATGGAATGGCCAAATTGCGTAATGTTTGACGTCATTAAAACGTGACGTCATTTGCAAGTAGAGTTTCCAGGAGCGTGGGTCCTATATAGAATCCATGCGAGAATGAATAATTTAGAGAACATTGGAGAAGGAGGAAGAAGGATTTTCTGTATGTCTGTCTGTCCCGACTTCACGGCTCATTTCTCCAAAACTACTAGACGGATTTCCTTGACATTTTGCACACTGGCTGGAAGTTAGGTCCGATTGAATGTATCAAATTTTCAGAATCGAGGTTTGAAGAGAAAGTGGTTTTCTAAGGTCGTATTCTCGAAATTACCGGTCTAAAAATTATTGAAATGACATTTGACGGCAAAGCCAAATTTGACGTCATTAATAGCATGACGTCATTTGCATGTACGATCTGCAAATTTCACAAGTCCCACTGTGAGACGTGATATATATTCTCAAAACAATCCTGCCCCACCAAAGGTCAATTGACCGAATAGAAAAAACCGCGACGGAAATATGCTTAGTCGAATTCGAAATCGAAGTCACACAGAGTTTTCTTTTCCGTTTCCGCGTGTCTTTCGCCGCTAGAAAGAGTAGAAATCTGTCACCATTCCGGCGGCTTGCAATTTCCTCTCCTCTCTCTCGTCGTCTCTCCTCGCTCGCTCTCTCGCTGCTGCGCGCGCTACTCTCTCGCTCTTCCCTCTTCTCTCTCCGCTCTTCTCTCTGCCCCCCTGCCTCTCTCCGCCTCTCTCGATCTTCACTCTCGCTCTCCTCTCTCTCTCTCTCTCTCTCTCTCTCTCTCTCCCCCCCACCCGCTGACTCTCATTCTCTCTTCCCTTCCTCCCCTTTACCAGCTTCTCCTACCACTCTCCTATCTCTCTGCTCTCTCGTCTCTCCTCTCTCTCTGCTCGATCTCTCTCTCACGCTCTCTCTCG